>VDFB02367720.1:184842-255873 GCA_007258455.2 Sequoia sempervirens
GTCTCTCTCTCAAGTCTCTCTCTATCTGTTTGTCTCTCTTTCCCTCCTTTATTTTAGGTCTCCCACTTCACCCTCTCTCTCTCTCTCACTCACTCACTCACTTTCCACCTCCCTCTGAAGTCTCTCTCTCCCACTCCCTCTCTCTCTTAGGTGTCTCCTTCCCACCCTAACTAGATAAATCTCTCTTTGGTGTTTCCTTCCTACCCTAACTAGATAACTCTATCTCTCCCCCCTCTCTCTCCTTCTATCCCCCCTCCCTCCCTCCCTTCCTCTCTCCCTATCAAGTCTGTCTCCTTCCCCCTCCCTCTATCTATCTCCCCCTCTCTCCCTCTTAATCCCCTTTCTCTCTCGCTCTCTCGCTCTCTCTCTCTCCCTCAGAAGTAACTTGAGATGGGGAGAGTGACTTGAGATGAAGAGAGGGAAGGAGAGATATAGAGAGAGAGTGGGAAAGAGAGAGACCTAAGAGGGATATTAAGAGATAGAGAGAGATAAAGTGTGTGTGTGAGAGAGAGAGAGACTTGAGAGAGAGTGGGAGAGAGACATAAGAGGGAGATGGAGAGTGTGAGTAAGAGAGAGAGAGAGAGTGAGAGATAGACATGAGAGAAGAGAGAGATGGAGTGGGAGAGACCTAAGAGAGAGAGGAGAGGAAGAGAGAGAGGAGGGAGTGGGAGAGACCTAAGAGGGAGAGAAGGAGTGGAAGAGACCTAAGAGAGAGACTTAAGAAGGAGAGAGACTTCAAAGGGAGGGGGAGAGAGAGAGAGGGAGATGGAGAGAGAGAGAGAGAGAGAGATACCTAAGAGGGAGAGAGACTTCAAAGGGAGAGGGGAGTGGTAGGGACTAGAGAGAGAGACATGAGAGAAATGGAGAGTGAGAGAGATAGGAGAGAGAGAGAGACTTGAGAGGGAGATGGAGAGTGAGAGAATAGGAGAGAGAGATACTTGAAAGGAGAGAGGAAGATAGAGGAAGGGAGAGAGGAGAGAAGAGAGAGAGAGAGACTTGAGAGGGAGATATTGTGAGTGTGAGTGAGACATTAGAGAGAGAGAGGGAGTGGGAGAAACTTGAGAGAGAGAGAGAGCTAAGAGAGAGAGGAGGGAAAGACTTGAGAGAGAGACCTAAGAGGAGAGAGAATTAAGAGAGAGAGAGAGAGAGAGAGAGAGAGAGAGAGAGGAAGGAAGGATGGAGAGAGAGGTAGAGAGATATGTCTAGAGCTCAAGGAGAGAGAGTGAGAAATATAGGTATAAAAAGGGATAAAGAGAGAAGAAAGGAGGGAGGGATATGTCTAGACCTTAAGGGGAGACAATGATATATAGAGAGGTAGAGAAAGGGATAGAGAGATATGGTGATTTATAGAGAGGTAGAGAAAGGGATAGAGAGATATGGTGATTTATGAATATTTGTTCATCTCCTTGCTACAAAAAATATAAATATTTCATTATTCATTACTTTTTCTAATGTTTCAAGTATTTTGAGATGAGTGTTACAAAAAAATCATGAAAAAAAGACTTTGCATGTGAAATTAGTGAGCATTTGATGTTTCAAAAATGAAATATGAAGTTCAAATGATTATACTTATTTTTTGGTGTATATTATAGAAACACCACTTAATCTATTGCGTAGAGCTCTCAATCACATTTCCAACGCCTATAAAAAGTCAAAATTTTGATAAGAAATACAAAAGTTATGCCCATTTTACTAAAGAGGGTTTTTTAGGTTTTCAAAACGGATATCCATTTTGTTTTTCAAAAAAATGGGTTCCCTCTTTCCAAAACGAATATTCGTATAATAGATATCCATTTTGGTTTGGTATTACCAAACCAAAATGGATATTGTACGCAAGCTTGGAAAAAATCAAAGGTGTGAATTCCGCATTTTCGGACATGTTAAAAATGCCTTTTTTTTCCCATTGCCACTTTTTGGACCCCCATGATCCTACACATACCCCCTCTCCAGTAGGGGGGCCAAGATCTATCATATTAACCTCAAAGTCACCTCCTGTCACTTGAGTGGCATCCTTTTGTGCTGAAGGATGCACAATCTCAACTTGGAGGGTCCCTAATTCTATGTCATCCACCAATCTTGTAGTAGTTTTCAATTTCTTCATCTTTGGGGTTGGGGTTCTCTGTAATAATTGACCTACCACATCTCGTTTGGGCACACTAAGCTATACAACCTTCCTTTTCCTGGATAAGGTATCCTCCAACCAAGCTAGAGTAAATGAGACATTAACTGCTTTTAAATATGAAGACCCAAACAAAGTTCTAGCAATAGAAGGGGTGTCCATTGTAGATGAAACAACCTGTGACCTTTGTGGTACACTCACTTCCTTGATAGGTGATTCGTCATGAGAGGGAGAGGAGTTGATATTTAAAGTTTCCAAACCCTATTCTTCCTCTTCTCCTTCATTCTCTTTTTCCAAAGTTGGCAAGTTAAGAATATCTTCCCCACAAGTTTGTGAAAACACATTTTTCTCTAGTGGATCTTCACCACCATCTCCTTGAGCCCCTGATGGTAATGAATGGGAGGTATCACCAGTTAATTGCCCACTTGCAAAATCTTGGCAAGTGCCCTTGGCAAGTCGTGACTCCTTAGATTTGGTGTGAGGATGAGACTGTTTTGTTCTTTTCTTAGTCATCCACTCTCATGTTCTAGTCAAGACATCGGAAATCCTTGCTTCAATAGTCTCTTTCTCCCTACCACTCCAGTCCATGGCAAGGATAGGCCGATTTTCTATTAACTCAGTATAGTCTGGGTCTACCATGTCAGACCCATCCTCCAAATTCCCTATAGATCCCACTTTAATTCTTAGATGATAATATGTTCGATTGTCAATCTCATCCAACTACTTTTCCTAACTTCATACTCATCAAAACAGTCAGCCCAAAAATCTTCAAGGCTAGGCCGATGAAAGAAATTAGGGCTTAGTTTCAAATTATTCTTAATATAATCATTTGAATAAAAAGGAAATCATTCCTCATATGAAATCATATTATACTTAGACAATTCCTTTTCAATATTTAGGGCATCAGACATAGATTGACAACTGTAAGAACTGAAACCAATGGGAAAGGGAACTGCCAATCTTTTCTTGCCTTGGCATAACCTGTTTACATCAGCCAACTACCTGCTTACTTCAATGAGAACCCACTTATCATCAGGGTATTTAGGAAATTTAATCAGAAATCCAGCATATCCACCAACCCTTATGTAAGATAATCTTTGAAATTGAAAGAAATGACTACCATAGAATTCTACAAATTGCATTGCTTTAGGTGATAACCGCATTGTAGGATGTCCCTGTAATTCCCTGACCATCCTCATAATGAAAGTATCAGTTATTCTCCTGAAATATTGAAAGCTCTTATGAATATGAAGCTTATGAAAATAATCATAAATGGGTACTTTCTCTGGAGGCAAGTCACTTGGTCTTAATCTAGGCCAAGGTCTTGTGTTGGCGATTTTGTATATCAAGTATGAAGACATGTGAAAGAATCTGTTGAGGGTAAAGAATGTCATCAACTCATGCAGGTGATCACTGATAATTTCTTCCCAATCCAAGAATTTCTCTCTGCATAACATAGTTTGGATGAAGAAATACATCCATTACTCAAATCCATGAATGTCTTCATTTCCCCTTAACCTATGTAACAACACTTCAATGTCAGCCACTTTTTCCACAAAATGAGTTATGTGAAACTTTCGAGGCAATTGAGACTTAACCCTTTTAGGCTTGGCCAACCAATTTTTCACCATTTCATTCCAATAGACCCCTTTCTTTGTAGAAAATTTAATTTGAGAGTTTGTCATATTCATGGGTGAATATTCATCTTTTTCTAGGATTCACATGCAAGACATGAAGATGGACCTCTAGACTTTAAGAACTAGACGATTATCTTCTGTCCTAACCTCTCATGTTTGTGAATTATAATGCCTAATGCATTCTAAGATGAGTTTAGGGCATTGCGCTACTAAAGGAAATGCAACAGGTTCAACTAGCCTGCTATCAATTATTCGCTCAGTGATGGGTGGCGGATTTGGTTTATTGAATTTACTTCTTAATTCATCCAAACTCACAGGTCTTAGATGAGTATCTCCAATTTTTGGTCCCTCATAAGTTAGCTTGGACATGTATATTCATAACCCATATACTTAACCCTTGCCATGAACAAGAGTTTATAGCTCAAGTAATAGACAACCTTATGAAATGCAGACAAAAATATTCCAAGAAAGCAAGTTGAAACAAGTGAATACTATAAATACCTTCAATGGCGAATTCTACAACTGGAATTCCACGTATGGTCTGACTCATCCTCGAAAAAACTTGTTACAATGAGAATGTTTAGCACTTGAAATTTCTTAAAACTTCACGAAAAAACATGAGGGTAGATGAGCATTTAATATCTTAAATTCCTCCATGACACGTGGTAGCTATCACTTCACTATTTTCATCACAAAAATCTTTCAAAATTTGGAAGTAAACATCTATAAGCGGTAAAGTGGAGAGTTTAGCAAACTATATAAAAGTGTGTTTGAGTTCGAATATCATGTCAAGATGCCGCTTAAATAACAACTACCATGTAGCGCGGGGAAGGAAAAGTTCAATAAACTATATAAGGCACCGCCCGAATGAGAGAACACATAATCTTAGTAGAAAAAAAGCTCAAGCGGAAAAGTGGGGAGTTCAACAAACTACACAAAACACCGCCTAAGTAAGACTGAGCTATTTATAAGTCAATAAATAGCTTTCCATGGAGCAAGGAAAGATTATAGGGTAATAGTGGCTCTGATTGGGGATGAAGACTGACTAAGGATGAAGTAATGAACCTAGACCTAGATTAGCATGATCAGTGCCTTATCCATTGGGCAAAAGAGTTGGTAAAAAAAAATGAATGACTCTCTCAAGCACTTAGGAAGCAAACCAAAACAAAACAAAAACCCTAAACTAACTATGTAAAAAGAGGGCTGTGAGGTTAATTTAAATCCTACCCATTATAAGGAATAGGCAAGGGGGTCCCATCAAAATATGTGAGATGAAAATTATTAGGCCCATACTCACGAGTGATTTTAAAAGGACCAATCCAGAGTGCGTCAAACTTCTTGTGGGCGCCTTTAGGCTCTCTGCGCTTGTCCCATAGAAAAACTAAATCTCCAACCATAAAATTTCTTGGTCTTGCTTTCTTGTCAAAAATATTCTTGACCTTTTCTTGATGCATGGTTATCTTATTGACCATCTCTTCCCGCTGTTCCTAAATCTTAGTCAAATATAGCATCCTTTTCTCTAAGGCATCACTGAATTCAAAATCCTCAATAGTAGTTTGTAATTTGTGAACTGATAATTCTAATGAAAGAGGAAGCGCACTTTCTACCCCGTATACCAGCTCGAAAGGGGTCATCCCAATGGCCCTCTTAGGAGTCATTCGATCCTCCCATAGAGCTTTATATAGTCTTTTATGCCAATATTTCTAGTTTTCATCAACTAATTTCTTGATTATCAAATTCTTGTTGCTGGACTCTGCCTGACCTTTCCCTTGAGGATAATAGTTAGCCGAATGAGATATGGAGATTCCATAATCATATCAGAAGAGTGAAATATCACTAGAGGAAAAACTGGTTGCATTGTCAGCAACTAGCTTGTGTGGAACTCCAGACCTAACTAGAGTATTCTCTTTGATAAAATTACAGACCACTTTGGAACTGGTTCTCTTAACTGGGTTCACTTCCACCCACTTAGTGAAGTAATTAGTGGATGTGATAATGTGAGTATGACCTCCACTAGATTGTGGACTGATTGGGCCTATGAAGTCAAGACCCCATTGCTGAAACGATCCATCGATAATTACAGGCTTAAGTGGTAAGGCTGCCAACTGAGGTCTTCCAACAAACAACTTACATTTTTTGCCCTTGGCCACCCAATAATAAGCTTTCTTGAACATCCCAGGCCAGTAATAACCATGTACTATAATTTTGAAAGCAGTCACGGTGGAAGAGAAGTGACCTCCACAAGCGTCATTGTGGAAAATAGTAAGCAACCATTTTGGTTGATCTTTATCTTCGCACTTCAAGAACGTCCCATCTATGCCACGTTTGTATAGGGTGTCACCCCAAATAACATACTTAGCTACTTTCAATTTTAAATTCCTTTTCTACTTACCTGAGAGGTGCTTAGGGAATTGCCCATAAGTGAGAAAATAGGTTATATCATAAAACCATTCATCTTGTAAGGTGATAGTAAGAACCAATGGTAAATCTTCCTCTTCTTCTACTTCCTTCGGACTTTCTGCCATCAATTTACAGAGTCCTCTTCCTCTGACTAATTTTGTAGGCTTTAGGTCTAAGTCACACTCTTGCACCTTTGCTATCCAGCCACCCCTCCTGTTGCAATCAATATCTTGTTGAGTCAATATGCTCTTAACAGTAGGATCTAGCACATATACCACTGAGTGTGAATGCAAGATATATAAGTGGAACTGATTAACTGTATTGACTACTGCAAACATGTGTTTCTCAATTTGAGAATAATTTAACTCATGTTTCTTTAATGGATTGCTCATAAAGGCAATAGGTGCCTGAATTTTATCCTTATTTTCTTGTAGCAGTATGGCGGATGTAGTATGCTTAGAAGCATAGCAATAGATGATGAAGTCTTTCTTAAAGTCAAGACTGACCAGGATTGGAGCTTGGGCAATTGCTTCCTTGATATTTTTGAAGGCCTACTTCCCAGCCTCATTCCATTTAAAATCCCGTTTTTCCTTCATCATGTCCACAATATGCTTAGTGATTTCAAAAAAATTTGGAACAAATTTCCTCAAGAAATTTACCTAGCCAAAGAAAGAATTTACACTAGTCTGGTTCGAAGGAAGACTCAATTGTAAGATAGCCTTTACTCTATCTGGGAATATTCTAATACCCTCCCTAGACACAATGTGACCTAAAATTTTACCTTCAGTGACGACAAAAACAAACTTCTTGGGGTTAAGAGAGATACCATATTCTTTACATATTTGTAAAACTCATTCCAGATCCTAGAGTTGATATGTTCTTTTCTTGGAGAACACTATCAAATCGTCAAGATAAATGACTAAAATCTTATTTCAGAGGTCACCAAAGGATAGATCCATAGCCCGCTGAAAAGTTGCTCTTGCGTTAATGAGTCTGAATGGCATCCAATTATAAGTGAAGGTTCCCCAAGGCGTGGTGAATGTCATTTTATGTTGATCCTCTTCCACCACGTTGATCTGATTATAACCAGAGAAACTGTCCAACATGGACATCATTTCCTAGCCTGCGACTACTTGTAAGATATGGTCCATGTTAGGAAGAGAATAATTATCTTTTAATGATGTTTGATTTAGATTCCTAAAATCGACACATATCCGAATTTCTCCATTTTTCTTGCAAACTGGCACAATGTTCGCCACCTAGGTAGAATGATGTATGGGATATATAATCCATGCTTTCAATATCCGAATTTCCCCATTTTTCTTGCAAACTGACACAATGTTCGCCACCTAGGTAGAATGATGTATGGGATATATAATCCACGCTTTCAACATCTTGTCAATCTCTTTAAAAATTGCACCAGTTACCTTGGGCTTATAGTTTCTCTGTTTCTGTCTGAAAGCAGCTTTTCCTTCTTTAAGTAGAATGGGGTGCTAAAATTTCCCATCCATGAAGTTTTTCAGGTCATCATAGCACCAGGCAAAAACCTCTTTATATTTGATTAGTAGGGCTATCAATTTTTCTTTCTCCTCTGGAGAGTATATTTTCTGATGTAAACCATTTTTGGGGAATCAGGGTCTCCAATATTAACTGCCTCGAATTCATCGGAGTGTCCAAAAAATTTGCTCATTTCCTATTTTATGGAGCGATCATGGTGATCAAATAAGTCCTCAAGAGAAACCAACCCTTTAGGTATTTTATTGCCCTTTAGCTTAATGATTTCGTCTTGGAGACCACCCATCCTACCAGAACAATTTTTTTTGCATTGATTATCACTTCCCTCAAAGAAGACTTGAGTAAAAGCCTTGGAATTTTCTAAGAAACCTTGAATTTTCTTTTCATCCTCAAAGACTTGCCAGTGATTAACGTTGTTGGGAATGCTAGGCCAATAGATTAATTTAAACCTATAAGATTTATTTTTAAATTCTAGGTGTGGAAGGAGCAAAGAGGTAGAGACTGCTAGTGAATCATCCTTTGCGTTAAATTCCCTAGGAATGGCTTATGTTGAGAAATCATCAAAACTTTCAATGGCAGTCCAGACTCAATTTTGATAGTGCTTTGAAACCTTTCATTCTTAACAGTGAAAATGTTTCGTACCTATTTAACAATTAGCTCTACATCTCCCAAAACCTTAAGCATCTTTATTCCCATATTTCTAGCTTTAATTAACCCTAGCAAAAGGGCTTCATATTTAGCAGTATTGTTTGTATTCTCAAATTCTAGCTTATAAGCGAAGGGAAATTTCTCAAGAGAAGGAGAAGTAAGAACAACCCTCGCTCTTGACCCAACATGAGAACAACTTCCATCAAACTCCATTGTCCAAATCTTGGGTTCTGAGTCTGGTATATGTACACCATCCCCTTTTTCTTCTTCTGAGAAAAGCATATAGTTTCCAAACTCATTTTCTTCGTACATGATCTGTGCTTTGGGATCTTCAGACTTGAGCACAATTATTTTGGCTTTCAACTCAGGCTCCAAGCGCACTTTTTCCTTACCGATAGGTATAGTGGCATATGACCAGTCCAATTGTATGTCTCCTCCCAAGTATTTACAAAAAATCCTACTTAGAAGCATACCATAACTAGCAGGTATGTCTACGACCAATATGGTGAGTTTAAGTTGCTTGTTTGGATAAGCTGCAAGTGCAAATTGAGCATCTTTAATCTATCCAAGTAAGGGAACCTGCTTGGAATCCATTGAATAACACTTTCTGAAAGTCTTAGTCATTTCCATACCTAGGGCATTGGAAATTTGTGCGGGCATGACATTGTTGGAAGCGCCCGAGTCGATGATGCAATTTTTAACTCTGAACCCATTCACAAATAATGATACATAAAAAGGGTTAGGTTTTGCATCAGAGGTGGACGGTGAGAGAATTTTACTACTATATACAACATTAGTGGCTAAATCTTGGGGGTTGATCATTGCTTCATCTAGGCATGCATGTGATTCAGAATGTCCTGGCCTAATGTATTCAATCAATCTGTCTAACTCCTTAGGATTCATCTTTAAATACTCTGCTTGAGAAATCTGAACTTTAGTATTTTTACAAAATTATACAATATTAGAAGTCCCTGCTTGACCTTCCAAGGGTGATACGATAGGATTTTTAGGAGAACTATTAACCACACTTTGTGAGACGTTTTCACCCTTGGAAGTTGCACTAGCTTTTGTAAGTAAAACCTTAGGGGAATTTGGAGTACCTTTTTGGTTGTGGTGTTGCTAGCTTCGGGTAATAGCAGTGCAGGTAGCATCATCCAAAATGATATAAACATCACCTCCTCTATCATCATCGGGTTCAAATTATAAGTATCCATTTGCAGAGTCACCATATTGATTAGATGAAGTATCATCCTTTGTGACTTCTTCAATAACTTCTTTCGTAGTGGTTAACTGCATAAACCTATTCATTTCAGGGCAGTCAGCACCATCATGGTCAGATGTGAGGTGAAAGACACACATGTTATTTTTATTATCCATAGGAGGAGCTTCAATTGCTAGCCTTTGTTGAGTTGGAGGCAAAGGCAGTGTCTTATTTCTTGGTTGAAAATTCGCTCTCCTGGAGATATCTTGATAAGGTTGGTTGCTTTTTGGCATCTACCTTTTGAGAGAAAGTATATCATTGGCCAATCTCTGGATCATAGGATCAGAGGAAGTAGTCGGAAGTGCTTTGTTCATATGCAATTCTTTTTTCCATTTCCCTACTGAAATAAAAGTGTCCTCTAATTCAACAACCAATGCCTGTGTAGCCTCTAGAGTATTCAATGGTTGCATCTTTAAGAGAAGACCAATATCAGGGTGTTGCGTGTTGATGAAGATTTTTTTTTTGTATATCTAGAGAGGGTCTCTTGAGGACCATAATTCGATTCACTATCTGGTTAAACTTGGCCACAAAGTCTCTCATAGACTCATTCACTTCTTTCTTCATCTGAGTAACTTGTGCTATTAGAGTTAGGTCATCATCTGCACTTTTGAACCTCGCTTCAAATTTACTGCGCATTGTGGCCCAATTTATAATACATCTGTGAGGCAACTGATAAAACCATTGTGTCACCGCATTAGCTAAAGACTCTATGAACAATTTGACTGCTACATCTTCTTCTTGTACTGCAAGCACACCGCATATGACGAAGAAAGCATCAATGTGTTCTTCTGGTGAAATCTTTCCACCTCCTTGAAATTTAGGAAAATTCTTACGAGAACCCTTGGGTAAATCATGCAAGTTATTTCCCAGCTACAAAGGGCCAATAACAGTGCCCCAAGGAATGGGTGGTTGATTAGCCATATTAAGGGAAAATTAATTACAATAGGCAGAAGAGTTATGTGCAAAATGAGTGCTTGGGAGATGGAGTGATTTGAAGGAGTTCTAGTAGGTGAGGTAGGTCTGCTTCTATCCTCAACCCTTCGCCTAGAGGGAATGATATAGGAAAAATAACTTCTTTGTAGGGTTTCAAAAATAGGATCAGAAACTCCCCTACTTCTTTCCCCTCTAGTAAATCTATGAAAATCTAGGGTTAATTGAATTACCTGTGAAGTATACCTAGAAAAGATGATTGAAACTATACAATTCGCTCCACAACAGAGTCACCAAAAATTTGTTGGCTAACAGATTGGGCACCTTGAGATATCACAATTCCACATCTGAAAGGTGCCAAAATGAACCAAACAACTCTGAATATTTAACCTTTAGACAAAGACAAATATCCTTTGAATTTTGTCGAGGTATAACTCCCTCACAAGATTTTCAATGAATTTAAATGCTAAAATCAAACATCATGTATGCTCTTAATCATAAACAGTAAAGGCAAACCCAATATTAGGAAAATTCCTAAATATCGGATGCAAGATTTGACAAGTAAGAAGAATTGGCACAAAGACCAATTTTAGCTAAACTATTCAGGAACTAAAACATACACCCAATACCATCTGAGAAGTGAAATCAATTATGAAGAAAACTGCCTCACACAAAGATAAGATATTGCATTAAGATGTTCTCAAACACAAAGATTCAATAACCTAGATCAACTTCACAAATTGAATGCACAAAGACAAATAGTAATTTCATTCACAACAAAATATCGTATTGAGCGGTTCAAAGTGTCTAGAGAGAGATCACATATGAAATTAGATACAAATAAATAGGCAGATGAGTAATTGCCTCTTTGTTGTCCATAATCGACTAGAATTTAAAAGGCAACAAATAAAATAAAAGCAACTAAGCCATCACAATGGCATCACTTCATTTCCAGCTTCCAGAGTCACCACAAGTCTTTTTCAAAAGGCTTGAAAAGTCTTGAGGATGTGTAACAGTTCTTTATGGTGAGGAATGGTCACATTTGTCATTTGTACCCTCCATGAAAATTGATTATCTTCAACCATCTTGATGCATTGTTCAAAGGATTTCATATGATCAATTGCTTGAGATGTGACCAAGTGTATATCACTAAGCCTCTTTAGATGCTCGGCGCCGAATGAAGGTGAATCAAGTGTACCCTCGACTATTTTATGGAAACTATAGATATCAAACCTTTGAAATCCATATCATCTTTAATCTCACCTTTGTCTTGTTGTAACCCAAGAGCAACCAAAGTACCTCGTGCTTCTTCTAAAATGGCGGTGCATTCATCTATGATTTCATTTAGCTTTTGTAAGCTTTGTCTAGAAATATACAATTTCCATTCTACGTCCTTGGTCCATACTACACAACGATTGTCCGAAGCATTAGGTATAATCTACTCTGCGACTAGCTTCTCCATATCCCAGTTTAACATTAATTTCAGTTCATTTTGATAGTTGTTCCACAACTTTTTCTTCTTTTTCAATTGCGACAATTTCTACCACCAAAGTAGTTTTCCAGACATTTACTTTCTGGAGACATTTCATAGAATTAGAAATAACAAGACTCCCCTTCTTAGACAAACACTCACTCCATTCCTTCACAACCTTGCTTAGAGTTTGGCTACTTTTTATTTTGGTCACTACTTTTTTTCCAACCATGGTTAAAGATTCAATAGAGGAAATCACCTAAGATAGAGGTTGAGGGACGAGCTCAAAAATAGACCTTAGACATTTAGTTAAATCTCGGACCTGAGCCTTTAGTTCATCCTTAATTTCTTTATCCTTTTTCGACCTTTCAACCATTCTGGCTGTAGACACTTCAAAGATTTGAACATCTCCCTCTCTAGTAGGAAGGCCAAGATCTATCCTATTAACCTCAAAGTCACCTCTTGTCACATGAGTGACGTCCTTTTGTGCTGAAGGATGCACAATCCCAACTTGGAGGGTCCCTAATTCTGTGTCATCCATCAATCTTGCAGTAGTTTTCAATTTCTTCATCTTTGGGATTGGGGTTCTGTGTAGTAATTGACCTACCACATCTCGTTTGGGCACACTAAACTATACAACCTTCCTTTTCCTGGATAAGGTATCCTCTAACCAAGTTGGAGTAACTAAGACATTAATTGCTTTTAAAGCTGAAGACCCAAACAAAGTTCGAGCAACAGGAGGGATGTCCACTATAGATGAAACAACCTATGACCTTTGTGGTACACTCACTTCCTTGATAGGTGATTCAGCCTGAGAGGGAGAGGAGTTGATATTTAAAGTTTCCAAACCCTCTTCTTCCTCTTCTCTCTCACTCTCTTTTTCCAAAGTTGGCAGGTTAAGAATATCTTCCCCACAAGTTTGTGAAAACACATTTTTGTCCAGTAGATCTTTGCCACCATCTCCTTGATCCCTTGATGGTAATGACTAGGAGGTATCACCAATTAATTGCCCGCTTTTAGAAGCTTGGGAAGTTCCCTTGGTAGGTTGTGACTCCTTAGATCTGTTGTGAGTATGGGACCGTTCTGTTCTTTTCTTAGTCATCCACTTTGGTGTTCTAGTCAAGACACCATTAGTCCTTGCTTCAGTAGTCTCTTTCTCTCTACTACTCCAATCCATGGAAAGGATAGGCCAATTTTCTATTAACTCAGTATAGACTGGGTCTACCATGTTAGACCCATCCTCCACAATGCCCTGTAGATCCCACTTTAAGTCATAGATGATAATCTATTCCACTATCAATCTCATTCAACTCCTTTTCCTGACTTCATACTCATCAAAACAGTCAGCCCAAAAATCTTAAAGGCTAGGTTGATGAAAGAAATTAGGGCTTAGTTTCAAATTAATCTTAATACAATCCTTTGAATCAAAAGGAAATCGTTCCTCATATGAAAGCATATTATACTTAGACAATTCCTTTTCAATATTCAGGGCATCAGGCATAGATTGACAACTATAAGAACTGAAACCAATGGGAAAGTGAACTGTAAATCTTTTCCTGCCATGGCATAACCTGTTTACATTAGCCAATTGTCTACTTACTTCAATGAGCACCCACTTATCCTCAGGTTATTTAGGGAATTTAATCAGAAACCCAACATATCCACCAACCCTTATGTAAGAGAATCTTTGAAATTGAATGAAATGATTGCCATAAAAGTCTACAAATTGCATTGCTTCAAGTGATAACCACATTGCAGGACGTCCCTATAATTCCCTGACCATCCTCATAGTGAAAGTATCAGTTATTCTCCTAAAATATTGAAAGCTCTTATGAAGTTGAAGCTTATCAAAATAATCATATTAAATGGGTACTTTCTCTGGAGACAAGTCACTTGGTCTTAATCCAGGCCAAGGTCTTGTGCTAGCAATGGCGTATATCAAGTTTGGAGACATGTAGAAGAACTTGTTGAGGGTAAAGAATGTCATCAACTCATGCATGCGATCACTGATAATTTCTTCCCAATCCAGGAATTGCTCTCCACATAACATAGTTTGGATGAAGAAATACATCCATTCCTCAAATCCATGAACATCTTCATTTCCTCTTAACCTATGTAACAACACTACAATGTCAGCCAAGCGTTCTTTTACAAAATGAGTTTTGTGCAACTTCTGAGGCATTTGAGACTTACCCCTTTTAGGCTTGGCCTTCACCATTTCATTCCTATAGACCCCTTTCTTTACAGAAAATTCAATTTGAGAGTTTGTCATATTCATGGGTGAATACTCATCTTTTTCTGGGATTCTCAAGCAAGACACGAAGGTGAACCTCTAGACTTTCAGAACGAGACAATTATCTTCTATTCTAACCTC
This sequence comes from Sequoia sempervirens, assembly GCA_007258455.2. NCBI lineage: Eukaryota > Viridiplantae > Streptophyta > Pinopsida > Cupressales > Cupressaceae > Sequoia > Sequoia sempervirens. The sequence continues at coordinate 199,198 of VDFB02367720.1, forward strand.
TCGTGTTTGTGAATTATAATGACTAATGCATTCTAAGACGAGTTCAGGGCATTGCACTACTAAAGGAAATGCAGTAGCTTCAACTAACCCGCTATCAATTATTCGCTCAATGGTGGGTGGCAGATTTGGTTTATTGAATTTACTTTTTATTTCATCCAAACTCACAGGTCCTAGACGAGTATCTCCAATTTCTGGTCCCTCATAAGCTAGCCCGAACACATATTCATAACCCATATACTTAACCCTTGCCATGAATGAGAGTTTATAGCTCAAGTAATAGACAACCTTCTGAAATGCAAACACAAATATTCCAGGAAAGCAAGTTGAAACAAGTGGATACTATAAATACCTTCAATGGTGAATTCTGTAGCTGGAATTCCACATCTCATTTGGCTCGTCCTCGAAAAACCTTGTTACAATGAGAATGTTTTTCTAGCACTTGGACTTTCTTAAAACTTCATGGAAAAATATGAGGGTAGATGAGCATTTAATATCTTTAATTCCTCCACGACACGTGGTAGTTGTCACTTCTCTATTTTCATCACAAGCATCTTTCAAAATTTGAAAGTAAACGTTTATAAGTGGTAAAGTGGAGAGTTTAGTGAACTATATAAAAGTGCACTTGAGTTCGAATATCATGTCAAGATGCCGCTTAAATAACAACTACCATGCAGGCAGGGAAAGGAAAAGTTCGACGAACTATATAAGGCATCGCCTGAATGAGAGAACACAAAATCTTAGTAGAAAACAAGCTCAAACAACAAAGAGGGGAGCTCAACAAACTACACAAAACACCTCCCAAGTTCGCATGACTAAAAAAACACCGCCTAAGTAAGAGTGAGCCATTTATAAGTCAATAAATAGGTTTCCATGGAGCAAGGAAAAATTATGGGGTAAAAAAATACAATTATTATATATCTTCTATGTATGTACATTAATTCTCATATATATGTATACAATCAAGTATCTTTTTTGTAAACATGTTTTACATAAATTTATTATATATCTTTGATATATATAAATTGTCATAATTGTGTATTGTAAAACAAATGTTTGTTACATGTATTCATAACTCATATGCACATACTTTGTAACACACCAATGTATTTTCAATCAAATATCTCTTTATATAGTTGTAAACATGATTCATAACTCATATGCACATACTCTATTACACACCAATGCATTTTCTTTTTACATTAATTCTCATATATATATGTATATAGTTTTATATTTTTTGTAAACATGTTTAAGATCAAACTATTATACATCTTTTATATATACAAACCGACATAATTGTATAGTATGAAAGCTACAGAAATCCATGCATATATGCACATAATTTAATTTAATTATAATATAACACTATAAAAATTATAATACATTACAATATAGTATTAAATATACTATGTAAATGATGCCATAGATATCTTTGTGGAGCATATAATATATTATAATATTACAAGTACAATATACTACTCAATATAGTACTACAATATAAATATGAAGTGTATTATAATTTATTAAAAAAAAATTCATTATAATATAATAAGTATAATCAATATGGTAACACATCACAATAATTCTAGTAAGAAAATCATATAAATAAGAAAATAAGAATTGATAAGTCAATAGTTAACTTTATCGCATACTGTTTTCTTTGCATTGTTCCTTTCATACACATTGAATTTACAGGAGCGAGTTCTGGTTCTAGAAATGGTCCACGTCCAAAGAAACAATTTGAATATGAGGAAGAAAGGAAATAGTATAAAAAAGAATACCAGAGAGAATATAGAAAACAACAATGGAAAAAAATGACTGATGCACAAAGGAATGAACAAAAGAAAAAAAGGAATGAAGTAGATAGAATCAGATATGCTAGGAAAAAATTACAATTAATTATACAACATTCACAAACAAAAAACATAGCAGAAGGGGATATTAACAGGGATACATTTGAACAAGAAAATGATTTCCACTTTACTTCAACTTCAAATGTTCCAATCACAAAAAATCCAAATGGATTTCTTACAACTAAATTCAAACATATCGAAATGATATTCCACAATAATTTAGATGCGTACAAGTCCCCATTAGCCTATCATACTTGTGAAGAATGTTACATCAAAATTAAAATATCTCAAACTGTACATAGGGTCCTATCTGCAGTAGATGTAAAAAAGAAAGAGGTGTGAATAGGTTTTCAGGTGCAAATAATATGAATCCAGGACACCAACCACATGAACTATCAAAAATCACACAAGTAGAAGAAATATTAATCGCTCATGTATGCCCTATATTGCAAGTTACACATGCAAAAGGTGGTCAGTATAAATATAGAGGTCACACTATAAGCTTTCCACAATATATTGAATACATAACAAAAAAATTACCCCACTGCATTACAAATTTACCAATCATAATAGTTTGAAGGAAAGATCAACGTGGCACAAATTATCACTTCATAGTGAACAAAGATCATGTTTATAAAGCACTACAATACAAAATCAACCATGAAAATATTTACTTTGACATCACAATTGATCTAAATGCTCTTGATAATTTATCTTCAAATTCTGATGAAAATATCTTTGATCAACTTTGAACAGTGCATATTTGATTAGATGCGGATACAAGGGAAACTTTAATCCTTGGACAAGTGATGGATACTAATGAAAGTGATATCATTGACCACACTACATCAATGACTACTCAAACACTCAGTGAACAAACATAAATGGAGTTGATTAATGCATGGGTTAACAACCCAAATAAAAGTCGAATAACATTTATTGATTGGCCAACAATCGGTGGATCTCCAATAAATGAATATATAACATTAGGATTACTTGATATGACATTTCCAACCTTATTTATTGATGGTAGATGTGATTGGTTAGAGCCACGAATCAGATAAATACATCTCCATGAATATGTAAAGCACCTATTTCGATACAAAGACAATTTCTTTGCAAAACATCCATAGTTGCGATATTATATGGTAAATATGATAATGAGACATTGAGCATAAACATATACTATAATTTTTGTGAAAAGAAACATACATGACATGCCAATCACTATACATGAGCTACATGAACATATGAGCAATATGCCAGAATCACATCTTGCGGATAAACTAATGTGATATGGAACTTCCTTAAGAGGCACAAGATCATATTGGACAAAATGTCATGCAAAATTGATAAACATGCTACATCAAATTGGTACACCTACAATATTCTTTACATTGAGTGCAACTGACTTGTATTGGCTAGACTTACATGCTCTAAGGCCATGAACACCTCCAATAGATCTACGACATGCACAACTTTGATGTAAACAAAATATTATCGACTATCCTTATATTGTAGCATAGTACATGCACTTACGCCACTCTCAATTCATAAAAGAAATCCTTCAAAAAGGAATAAATTTCAAAGATTATTGGTCTAGATACGAGTGGCAACATAGAGGATCAATGCATATACATGGATTTTTTTGGCTATATGAAGCGCCAAACATGGATATTATTGATTGGTCTAACAATAAACAATGAAATGTAGCTGAAAGATACTTTAGCAATATTATTCACACATGGTATTTGAGACATAGTACAGGTAGCCAAAATTCACAGGTATGATATTGATATACACAAAAATTAGACATTCAAATACAGTTCTTATATCCCTCTAATACAATAAATTTAATGATTAAACATCCTATTATAGGCATTCCAAAATATTTCTATATATCCACGTCTCAAAAATACAAGGCAACTTGTAGAAATGAATATAGAAAAGGACTATGAGGAGATAACAAACACTGTACAAAGAAATAAAACTTGTAGAAAAGGTGCATGCCTACGAAAGATAAATGGAAAAATGGTTTGTAGGTAAGCCTTGCAACAAAATTTATATACATTATTCTCAAAAATGTGTTTTTCCAATTCGTTAAATAAATATAATTAAATGCTAATAATATGCCTTACAGGTACAATACTCCATGGCCACTAAATTTACAAGGACCAAAATTATATCAAAATTTACAAACAAGTGAAAAAAATTGAACCTATGAGAAATGATGACAGGCTTCACTCACACAACCGCTACATTTTGCAACTATGGAGAGAAAATATAGATTGGCAACCAGTTCTTTCAAAACTTGTTATGGTTAAATACATTACGAAGTATGCAACAAAAGTAGAGAGAAGCTCATAAATGTACCAAAAAATGTTAGTACATCTTGCAAATGTAGAAAATCCAGATGATCTTGCTGCAAAAGCTTATAAGAAGCTCATAACTGAAACAATAATAGAAAGGGATATTGGAGCACAAGAAACAAGCCATATGTTATTAGAACTCCCATTGGTGGAAAGCAAAAAAGATTTATCAATCTAAATGTATCAACTGAGGTTTTCAAACGCGTGGTATTACATCAAGATATTAATGATGAAGAACAAGTACTATCTTACATTGATGCCTACAACAATAGACCTCCACACATGGAAGCAATATCACTAATTAATTCAACAAAATCATGGATATATAATGTTAAGCGTAAAAGTGAAAATAAATGGAAACCAAGAAAAACACCAGCTATTGTACGAGTCTTTCCTAAATTTCTATCTATTCCTCCAAGGGAATCAAATAAATGGTTTGATTTTTGCTTCTCATAATTGTTGCTAGAACAAACCATTTTGTGACATTAGCAGAGATATTGGTCATAACAATGATTCAATACTATCAAATTGGGAAAACCATGACTATAATCAGAGGCATGTTGAGCGGAGAACAATCACAGAAACTATTGAAATCAATAGCGATTCTCAATCAGAAGATAGTGACACTATCCAAAATACCACTATAGAGCATGAATGGGAAATTATATCAAGACCACAACATGGTCAAACCATGCACATTTCAGAGATAGATATGTTGGGAAGAAGAGATTTAGACAAGCAAACAAATTGTTCTACAGACTTCAAAAGTGAATAGTATACAAATGAAGTTATCAATTTCATTACCACTTTGAAAAGTACTGACTCTCTAATTCATCATATTAACGTGGCACAATCTACCAACTATGAAAATCTCAACAATCAACAACATAAAGTAGTTAATATTATCCTCTCGCACTATAATGTGTTTCGATCAAAAGAAATCTCCACTATTTATGATTATTCAAAGAACAACAGGAATAGGGAAGTCATATATTATAGGTGCAATAAAAGAAACACTTTAGAAAGCTTCAATACCAAATCAATCTCCCCTTCTTCTACTCGCTCCAATTGGAGTAGCAACATTCATTATTAGAGCATCAACTATTCATTTGAAATTGAAAATTGCAATAAGAGACTTCAAAGAACTTGAAGGAACAAGATTAACACATTTTCAACAGGAATTAGCACATATTAAATATATATTGATTGATGAAATGAGCTTTCTAGGTGAAAATTTACTTGAAAACACAGACTGTCAACTCTACCAAGCTTTTCCACAAAATTCAGATCAAAACTTTGCAGGTATGTCTCTCACTCAAAATTTAAATAAAATTGGTTTTATATGTACTGCAATTGAATATTTATCACAAATAATTTCCAACACAATATTTATGAATTACTTTCAGGAATATCACTGATTTTGATTGGAGACCTCAGACAATTACCACCAGTGAATGACAAACCAACATATAGCAGCAAAAGACGAGCTAGAATACTGTGGGAAGAATTTACAAATGTCATTACTTTAGATCACATTTTCAAACAAGATGGATGAAACAATGATCAACAAAGATTTCACCAACTGCTAGAAAATATTAAAGATGCAAACCCTACGATAGATGATTGGAAACTTCTAATGACAAGGTCTAATACAAGACTCAATGCAACAACGAATGAAGATTTTGAAAATAATGTTTATTTGTTTTCAACAAATAAAAAATGTTCACATCCACAACATGAAAAAATTATACTCATTGATGGTGTTCCAATATAGAGACAATAAGTAAAAATCAAACATGAAATTTACTATATAACAAGATTATAGATTTTTTATTTTTTTTTGATACGTAAGGTTTATATATTTTATTAAAATATTAGAAGTAGCCATACAGAACGTCTGCTATGCAGGAAACATCAACCAAACTGCCAGAATATCACCGAAACCCCTACCAACCCAGGAAATGCTCTAAAACTAGAGCAAAATTGGCAGCTACCCTGCCCAATACAAAAAACCAAATCCTGAACAACAGCCAAAAAACAAGTGAAAATTTAGACACAAAAGTTGAACCTCAAAGGAACCCATTTAAATTTGCAAAAGAAGAAAAATATTCTATCCATTCCAAGCCTTCCTCCACCACTAACCCTAGCTTACATTTCAGGTACTCTACTGCCATTGCTGAGATCATCCGGTGTTGCATAAGCTCGACCCCCTTCAAATCTAGGAGAAAGGGGAAGACCTTCACTGCCTCATCCGTCTTCCACAATAGCTCCATATCAGAGGGACGCGAGATCCCTTTGCCCATGAAGGCCGCTTTCAGAGTCTCATCAAGGCCACTTAACAAATCGCCACGAAACAGGTTCACCAACAATTCTCTGGCATCCGACTTCGAGACTTCAATGTCTAAAATAGCAACCAAGAATCGTGAGGAGATGTATGCATTATCCCTTGCATACTCTTTTCTGGCCAAGTGACCACTCCCTAACACCATTTTCACCGCTACCAAGACTAGGGGATAACTGTCAAGCAAAATGCATTTAAGACTTTGATCTGTGATTTCCCTGAAAGCGGCTTGCCTCTCCATCGCCAATAGAGAAATGGGAGTGTCCGCGCCAAAATATTCCAACCCTTCCACAGAGACTGTAATTATGAATTTGGAATGGCTCGACTTATCCATTATCGCCACCCCAACCGTCGAACCACCTGCAAGAAAGCAACCAATAGAAAACAATATTTTGAAAACCACACAAATGATCTGCTAGCACCCACAAACATTAATAAAGCCCGCGACAAGCATGCCAAATCCAAAACACATGAGTGAGGAATAATGGCGATGCAAGACAATCTGTCCTTGCATGAGATTTTCGTCCTCCAAAAATGAGTTTTAACCAAGACACCACCTCGAAATGAAGACCGATTGCCAACAAGCCACTATGCATGATTTCATCGTATACTCCGTACCCTGAGAGCCTCACCACTTGGAAAGGCCAAAGCTTCTCACCAAAACGGTGACCATTCCCATAAATGCTCCCTGCTGGAGCTGACTTAGGCCCCTCTGAAGTCCCTTCGCCGACGTGGAGGGGTGCCCGCCCAACCACCCACACAAGATTATAGAAATTTACTCTAGAATAACTCTTAAATAAATAAAATAAATTTATATAATTAGATAATATTATATTATATCATAATATTACCTATTATAATTGATATAATCAAATGTAGATAATCTACATGAAAAATGGGTGTGAGGTTAATAGCTTCCCAAGATTATTATGCATATGATTTGTAAAAAATCACATTAAAACTAATATATGTATATTCATCATAGACTATGCATTATTTATATATATAATTTCAATATTTAAATTATATGTGTGGTATAACTCTTATATTAAATGTCTTATATCTATATAAGTAAAATACATATTCTATAAATTCATACCTCATATAGTATCAATTGAATTTACTATATATAATTATATATAATATAATATATTTTATAATTTAAAAAAAATGAGTTGTAAAGAAATGTGATTAATATATTAATTTATGAGAATTTTAATAGATATATCTTAATATATATTTATAATAATATATCTATCTTTTAGAAATTCTATATAAAAGACATCAAGAGATATATTTTTCAAGATGATTTGTTTTTTAGAAGTGATGTAAACATAATAAGAGGTGTCAATTTTTTTAAAATATGACATATAAATGAAACAAACGCTTCAAAAAAGAATGTCTCATCATTTACATACATTTTTAAAAAATAAATAAAAAATCGCAATAATAAAAAGACTTTATTTTAAAAAATCTTCATTATAAATACCAAACAATTCAACAATTGAAATAAAAAATTATCAATGAAAATTATAACAATCGATTAAAATTCCATATAGTCAAACATCTCCCTTACAATTACCACATATATATACAGTTTACGTTCAAAATTCACTAAAACTACCTTTCATAATTACATACAATTTTCAACTTTGTTTTTCTATTAGAAGTCATTCTTGAAATCTTATACTTCGGAATAACTTGAATGAGAAGCAACAAAGATGTGAAAGTATCACTCGGAATCATGACTAACTGATAAAAGATTACCATGGAACGAAGGGTTCTTGAGATGTGAGGGCATTGTTACATCCATGGACCCTTCTATCATTCTTACCACTTCTTCCATGGAAGGCCTGGAGTAACTTTTACCTTGAATGCAACAAAATGCCACCTTCACGAGCAGTTCCACTTGTTATTGATCAACCTCACTTCCAAGCCTAGGATCTGGCACACTCACAATATTCCCTTGCAGTATCTCCTTGAAGGACCAGCCAGGATAATATTGCCTACTGGGGCTGGCAGTGGGAACCAAGTTTTTTCTTCCACTGACGAGCTCCAACAACATTTGGCCATAACTGTACACATTTGCTTTCACAGTGATGGGTACATCACTGATCCACTCCGGTGCCAGATAACCCCTCGTTCCTCTCATAACTGTTAGAGTGCAGCTCTGTTCCCTTGACATGAGCTTTGCCAGTCCAAAGTCCGATATTTTGGGAACCAAGTGAGCATCCAGGAGGACATTTTGGGGCTTCAAATCACAGTGCACAATACGTGATCGACAATAGTCATGACAGTAATTCATTCCTCTAGCCATGCCAAGAGCAATGCTGAAGCGTGCAGGCCATGGAAGGACAGATGTAGTGCTGAAGAGGTGCTTGTCTAGAGACCCATTCTCCATGTACTCGGACACTAACAGTCTACGATGATCATTTCCCTCGCTGCAGAAGCCAATGAGGCGTACCAGATTTACATGGTGAACAGAGCCAATGGTCATCGCCTCTGCTTCGAACTCTTTTTCGCCCTTCTTTGATCTGTCTAGCATCTTCACAGCCACAAGAGTATTGTTTATGAGCTTTCCTTTATAAACAGAACCAGACCCTCCTCCACCGAGCTTCTCCGAGAAGTTTCCAGTTGCTCTTTTCAGAGTCCTGTAGCTGAATCTTCTGGGACCACTACATTCACAGAAGGGCGACGACATCACCTTTCGTCGCTTCTTCAATATCTTCCACAACACCAACACCGAAAATAAAAATTCCTGCAGGTAACAGGATTGATAAAAAATCAACCCATTTGGGTTTTCTTCTCTGCTTGAGAGGATCTGGCAAGAGTGGACCACAGAGTCTTGGAGACAAAGAGTCAAGGTGGAATCCCAAGAAGGGAGCCATGTGTTCTCATCCCAGCTATACATACCAGGAATTCCCAAACCGTTCATATACACCTTATTGACAACATATGTATTCCCATAATAAAGGGAGTTCCAGTATGCAAGGATCCGAGGCTCAGGGCCATGAAGAACAAGATTGAACCTTCCGCTCTGATCAAGTTGAGCGTACAAGCATCCTTTACACACAGATGTTTTCATTGCAAAGTATATATCTTTTATATTTATTCCATACAGAGTAAAGTTGTGATGTATACTCAGAAAATTGTATGGAGAAGGCCATCCAATGAGGCTTTGGTTTAGTTTCATCTTTTGTCCTGGAAGAAGAGTTGTTGTAGGACAATTAAACGACTCCCAAAGGCGATCTCCATTCCTGCCAAGTACAATTAAGTTGCCTTCGTTTGTGAGGTGAGCCATATCTGTATATTTTCCATTGGCACCACTGCTCCAGTTCGTTCCATGAATGACCAACCCTCTTTGACGACGGAGCAACAGCTTACAAGATCGCTTACGGCATGGAGTGAGCACAGCCCACGTTATGGTGCTGGGGTCCTTAGCAATGAAGTTAAACGATATGGTTAAATAATAATCGTCCATTTCTTCAAGATTCAAAAACGCCATTACATACTTCCCATCAGCAGATACCAGAGTTCCATTGACGTCCAGTTCATTGCCAGGATTTAACGAGTCACTCGCCTCTGCTAGTGCAAGTAAATATAGAAGTAGATGGATAAGAATGCAAACAATTCTCATCATTCATTCACTAATTCACGCTTGCATGCTCCTCTAATTAAGTCTGTTAATTATGAATTATGAACTTGGTATATGATGAATAATTCACCGCACTGATTACATTGAACAACACGGCAGAAACAAGTTGGTTTGTCTTGCTTCTATCGGAGAAACAAGGTTTTGCAGTGGATATAATCAATGATCGACCAGCTGCGACATCTCCACGTTCCCATCATTACTCGATACAGTCGACGGGCTTTTTAAACGATGCGGAGCTCCAATTATCCTTAGGAATTATCATGCTTGACTGTTATGATATACATAGGAAATTTCCATTAGTAAACTTCATAATTGGTGTATGATTAATTACCTCTCTTCTAATTCATTTTTAATGGAGAATGTTATATTATTTTATAGATATTAAATTATTTTAGATATTTTTTGATATGGATGATGTGTAAAATTATAATTGAGTGTTTCATCATTGAATTGAATGATGTTCATATAGTATAAATAATAATAATATTTTTTTTAATGAAAACAATTAGATTATGTTTAGATATAAATATTTTTATTTTAAAAATGACTTATAACAAGATAAGTAAGTAAATTATTTCATACATAAAATGTTATATTTAATAATATTTTTTTGAATTGACTCAAATATATTAAATTTTGATGTTTGCAATGTTATACTATATTATACTATATATATCATCTTATTAAATACTTCTATAAGCTTTTCATTGAGACATTTTGTCAAAATGTAACAAGTAATAGTTAATTTTACACAATTTTAATTTTTGCTTTGTTTTTATATCTCACTAAAGGGTATTTAGAAAGTCAAGGTACTCTACTAACAAGAGCTTGGTGACCATCTCCAAGAAAGTAAAATCAAGTGTGGAGGTAATTTTTAAACCCAAAAATAAATATACTCTTAAGTGAGGATACTTTGCTTCATACTTTAATATAGAATGAATTTTAGATTCAATAACATCTTTCACACGACTAAGGATAAGTCTTTGTTTATTGATTTTTACAAAGAGAAGAGTTATGTTAACAACAAACTTGTGCATACAAGCAGGGCTAGTAAATGGAGCTCTTGGATTCATTCAACAGATTGTATATAACCCAGGAACATGACCACCACAACCACCAACATATGTATTGGTCAAATTTGACAGTTACTTTGGAATAGCTTTCAACAATCAACACCCATTTATTGTTCCATTCACAGCAATCCAACAGGGAAGCTCAATACAAATATCACTAAGATTAGCTTGGGCACTAACAATACACAAAGCACAAGGTTTAACTCTTCAAAAAACAACTATCGATATAGGCCCAACTGAAAGAACATGATTAATATTTGTAGGAATTTCTCGTGTCAAATCTATACAAGGACTCCACATTATGCCTCCATTCACATTCAATGGATATGAAAAAATGAAGATAGGAAAGCAAATTGCAAATAGAAAAGCAGAAGAAAATAGGCTTAAAGCCTTGGAAATAAACTAATGTAAATTCTAGACAGATGTTTTCAATACAATTAACATTTCTAAAAATAAAATACATTCTTCATTATTTGTAATTAATTATGAAGTTTGTTGGCGTAAAATCTAACACCTACGGAGTGCGGTTTATGCGGACGGCTATGTACACTACATAATGAAGTGCTCTTCAAATTAGGAGGGAAGCTCCCTCGTTGTTGGAATGCATGAAAAGAAAAGTAATCTAAGTCCTATCTTTTTGTTCTCAGTGGAAGAGGCACAAGGTTAAGAAAACCAAGAACGTTGCAGCTAAGTTTTCTGGTTTCGCAGATCAGTAACTACAACTAAGCTAACTACTTTAAATCTATCCAGTTTCCTCAAGAAAACAGAGCATGAGGAAATGGAGCAGGGATGACTATCTGACGATAAGCGGGTTTAGACTCTCTACTTGAAGGCAAGGTGGGCACAACTATCATCTCAATCTAAACCAGCTTATTGAGCACAACAGATTTAAGAATTTACTAAGACGATCTTATGAAACCCTAGGTGGTATAACACTTAATCGAATCAGCAAAGCCTTCACAAAACAGCCTTTATCTTTATAATCTCGTGAAACCCTATGTGGTATAACCTTCAACTATATCGATAAAGATTCACAAAACAGATTTACCGCTGCAACTTCTCGAAACCCTAAGTGGTATAACGATCGATCACAATGATAAATTAACACAAAACAGCCTTATCACTTCAATCTTTTGGAACCCTAGGTGGTATAACAATTGATTTCAATGATAAAGATGTTCAAACAGATATCTAATCTATGGAAAGAATTCAGCATCACAATCTTTCGAAACCCTAGGTGGTATAACAATCAATTGCAATATTGAAGACACATGAACAAATACGAAAAAGAGTAATATTGAGGGCAAGGTGGGCACAGCATATATTCCTCTCTCAAGCAAAAGTTATTTACAAATGAGCGTAAGCTCTTATTTATATACATCAAGGTGTAGGGAACCCTAAAATCACCTTGTGTTATCTATAGTTCCTGCAATGCATGCAAGCAATGCGCCAAACCCTAATTAAGTAAACTATACAGTTAACTGGGAAACTACCCTCAGTTTAACTGAAACATCTAATCTAAAAATGGACAATTGTGTGAGCATGCACGTCCTTATTGAAAGCGAGTTAACTGGAAGACTAACATCAGTTAACGTAAAACCTAAATAAAACTCCAAGTGTGAAACGAATCTCAGAATAAATGCATGAGGTGAGACGGCGGTTAACTTGAAAGGGTAACGCCAAGTTAACTCCTATAATGTCTATCACGAGAGGTGGCCCCAGTCTGGTGATCTCGAGCAACCAATCCCTCAACGAGGCATCCAATGCATCGGCATCACGAGATATCACAACAGGCAATCTTAGCAATCTTTACACTCGAACTAGCATTTCCGGTGGCAGTTTTGGCTCACGTGGCGAAGTGATGGCGACTATCTCTGTGACTTGATACAAATCGGTCTCACTTTTACGATGAAATCATGGTTGACCGATTTGGTCTTAATTTCGGTCTGTATTATACTATGTAAAACTCGCTGTGTATGAACACGGCTATATTACGACAACACCACGGAAAACTAAAATAGCCTATGAAACAAAATTTTGAAGAGTTATTTGGTAAATCTGAGATATGGGTTTGTCGGAAAAAAGATTCTAAGACAACCCAGAACATAAATGCGAAAATATGACTTCTAGACCATGCAAAGACTTTTCAGTTGAGAAATTTAGAAACTCAAACGAATGTTCTGAAGTTAAAAATTCCTGAAAAATCAAACGCACGATTTTAATTCGAGGAAGCTATATGAAAATGATCCAGATGTTGAGACTTGTTGAATTTGCCAATTTCAGGAACATGCGAATTGAAAACTGAGAGAAATCTGAGAACCAAGGAGGAAAAAGACGTTTTTTGTATGTCTTCTTCTGTGAAAATCGCTCAAGATTTCTTTGAATTGCTGAGAACTGTGAACTTTAACCTGCAAAAGAATGTGATTGGAGAAATCGCCTTTGCAAATAGATGAGAAATCTGCCTTTGTTTGAGAAATACGAATCTCCCTTGAAAATACCTTTGCTTGTGAAGAGAAAAAGTTCTGCATTATGATTTCCTTTAAAATACGCCTTTGCTATTGAAGAATTTGCGAATTTGCTTGAAACTATGAATATCCTTAAAGATGCGCGCCTTCTCTTCTTGAAGAAATACGAACTTCTCTTGAAATTTGCTTTGAAAATTAACAAAATTCGATTTCTTTTGAAAATATGAATTAGCTTTGAAAATTGCGAATTTCTCTTAGAGATTGAATTTTCTCTTTGAAAAATACGAATTTTATTGAAAGCTCTGTGAATAACAAATGATGACGCCATACTTGAATAAGAAGAAATTCGCACCAATTGAGCAACTGCAAGAATTTAAAACCCTGACAAGAATAGAAGATCTCTGATTGGTTGCCTTTCAGTTCGACTGCCACTGTCTGAAGTTCAAATTTTGAAAATAATAATAAAATCTTTATTATCATGCAATGGCGCCAAAAATAGAAAATGCCATCCATAAATAGACATATTCTGAACTTCAGTTGACAAACTGGTTGAAGCTCTGAGATTCATCGTGAGACTTCAACGATTCTGAAAAGTCATCCTTTGAGCACATAGGCGTTCATTTGCTCAAGATATTACACTTTTTATTAACTTCCTATTTTATAGCTGACAGCACTGTCGCGACTGGCCAACTTTGACACTGATTCCCGGATGACTGAGTGATGCTGAGACTGATCTGAGAATTCATCGGAAAGCCTACTGAACAAGGAAGAAATGTCTGCTGGGAGACATAACTGCAAAATCCATCATTTAACCCCTTGAAAAATTAGGCGCACCTGATTAAATCGCTTTACGGGTTCCAGACTTAGCCATTTTCCTAAACTGCCATCTGACGCTTCAAACGGCTGCTGACGGTGAATGGTGAACCCTGCTGATACGAGACGAAGCTCACGGCATGACTGGAGATATTCCGCATCCGATGACTGCTCACACGACAACTGAAAGCTGTGTTAAGGGCCTCAAAAAGAAAAGCGCCCCTGACTCAAGGTTGCACTTTGGACATTTCAACGAAAATCAAACGTCGTCAAAATACCCTACTTTGACAGCTGATATCTGGAGCTGGGATGACCCGATTCAAGCGTTATCTGTTTTAACGGACAGCCAGGAGGGCCCTCAAGAGAAGTCACTGGAGGTAACGAGGTAAGAAAACTGCTTCTAAGACCTCAAATTCTCCAGTGCGTATTTTTAATATGTTTACCGCTCCCAGACTTAGCCATTTTTCGGACGTTTTCACCTTGAAATATGACACCAAAGACCTCGCACGCACGAGCGACTGCCAAATGCTGAAGGCTGACGGCTATGCTCGTTGGATAGATAAATTGATAACGCTCAATAGTCGTGAAGACTTCGAACGCGAACAGGCTCATCTGACCAGTCTAAAGGCTAGGCGCCTTAAGACCATAAAAATGCACTGAAAACCATTTGTTGGTTCCGCCCGGAAAATTACGTGCTTAGTAGAATCTCCGCCACGACCATCAGGAACGTCGGATCGAAAAGCTGAATGATGCATCGCGCTGGACTAACTATACTACTGTAAGTGAACTGCTGCAAAGCCACGGGGGTCCTTTAGGCGGCGCCCTGGCCTTCTTGCGGCATAGCAGAGCTCAAAAACATGCTCATTTAGTGATCTTTGACCCATTGCCTAAACTCGAAATTCGGATGGCGCATGATATCTCGTTGGATAAGCGAGACTATTTGTGAATGATTGTATCTTCGGCATCGGCGAGATTTACCCTTGCTTGAAATGGGCGCCCTCAGGCTAGAGGCGCGCTTTTGCCTGAAAAGAGCAAAATTTCCATCTCCTAAAATTTAGGGATTTTTACTTCTGTCGCGAATAACTGGAGCTGTGGTTCTCGGAACGCCTCGCTGGATAGCTCGACGGATAGCCAGACTGATTCTGAAGAGATTGACTGTATGCTTGAGCACTTCAGACAAGATTTTGACCTCCAAAAAACTGGGCGCCCCTGAGCTATACTTGCACTTTGAGGCTTTTCCTCTGAAAAATCTCCATGAATTGATCACTGAAAACTCTATCTCAGTCACTGAAATGGCCGTATGCACCACGAAATGTCGCCGTAAGATGCTCCTCCATCGTGAAAAGCTCTATTCTGAGTCTCTGCTTCAGGCTTTGTTCAATATAACTGACTTTGACCGACCAACTATTGACAAAAACTCCATGCTTGACATTGCCCAAAACTGTGTTTTACATCAAATTAGCAAGGTTTAGACTTTTAAATGCAGAATGCCTTGATGAAGCAAAAAATTTGGTTTGGGTACAACAAAGTTATAGATGAAAGCTGCAATTTACAATACTTTTAAATTTTCAATCTATGCTAACAAAATCATGTTTACAAAAATTAATTTGTTCTTTTCTTACATTATCTGGAAGTTGCAATACTGGATTCTAATACAAAATGACCTTTATATCTGAAGACTTCATATTTGAACATGTTGGTAGATGATATATGTATGTTTGTGAGTCTCCTGTATATTGGATTTCTTAAACTCCTATTTGTAAATATCTCCCGCCATTATCTAGATATATTATTGAATAAGATAACTAAGCTAGTTACATAGTACAATAGTACAAAAACAAGTTGTATCAAAACAACAACCCAAACCCAGCAACAAAAGAGCAGCTACAAAGTCATAAACAACAACAAAATAGAGAAGAATCAAATGCCTATAACTACAAAATTGATGTCATGTTTCAAGAACTCCTAGTCATGTAAACAACATTTTAAAAAAAAATATAAAAATACTCTTTTGTAGATCTATAAACGTAGTTTTCAAAAACACATGTATTTTAATAGTTAAATATTATTTATATTTTATATTTCATTTTTATTAAAAGTAGGTTATCAACACAAAATATTAGGTTGATTATCATGTCAAGAAAAATACTAGAACTTATTAAAAAAAATAGAAAAAAATATGATGCATTAGATAAAAGAATTTATATCAAGATGGTATACTTTTTTTCTATTTTAGGTAAATAGTTAATATGAAAGTTGACGTCGAATGGAAACAACTATGTTTTAGTACACATTTAAATATTTTTTTAAAAATATATATTTATCAAAATTGAAAAAAATATCCATGCACTAAAGTTTCAAGTTTTAAACACACAAAAAAATTGAAGGAAAAAAGTTAAAATTTACTATATAATGATTGACATCTCGTGTAACTTCATTTTTCAGCATTTTATCAGCAATAAAATAATAATGTAAATTTATAAAAAACTATATTCAAATAATTTTTAATCAAACATAGAATATACTAAAAAATACACATTTTATTAGTTTACATCTTTTTAAAATTCAAAAGATATATGCCACTTTTTAGTGATTCAATTTTAAAAGTTGGATAAGTGTTGGCTATTTCTTTTATAAAGTGTGACACAACTTTGTACTTTTACCCTCATATCTTTCATATCACCTAAATGAGTACAATTCTCCAATATCAAGTGAACTCCCATCTATTATCATCCCTAAGTGAGTATAGTTCTTCAATATCTTCCATAGATCTCCATACATGTCCATAGGTGTTTAAACTCAACCCAAAGGGATCTATTTATAATACAGGACGAATACACAAATCAACAAAAGGCAATGGAATGCCTTCAATGTGCAAAGATTAAAAGTGAACCATTTCAAGCCTCTGAATCAATGTTGGCTATTTCCTTTATAAAGTGTGACACAACTTTGTACTTTTACCCTCATGTCTTTCATATCACCTAAATGAGTACAATTCTTCAATATCAAGTGAACTCCTATCTATTATCATCCCTAAGTGAGTATAGTTCTCCAATATCTTCCATAGATCTCCATACATGTCCATAGGTGTTTGAACTCAACCCAAAGGGATCTATTTATGATATAGGACGAATACACAAATCAACAAAAGGCAATGGAATGCCTTCAATGTGCAAAGATTGAAGGCAAACCATTTCAAGCCTCTAGATGAACATCCAATTCCATTGTTTTGTCTTGTATATGATGTGTTTGATGATAATTTAACACATCACTTACATAGTTCCATGATAAATGGGTTCAACAAAGGTTGAACATGTCATCTATAGTTTCCTTCCTCTATCTTACCTCTTGTGTGTTTAACCCAATTACAATTGAGTGATCACTCAATCAACAAACTTAATCAAATATTTTTAGATCAAAAGAATCAAAAGCCAAGTCATGGTTGATACACATGTCAAGTTTTAGTATTTTTGCTAAGTACAAGGATATTGAATCCCCATTTGTTGTAAGTAATATATTTGGTAGAGCCATTTGAAATTCATTTATAGACTAAAAATGACCTCCATTGAGCCAAACAAAACTTGGCCTTCAATTTTAGCCACCAAGTTCTATAAACTTGACTAGATAAATATATAGTAGTCAAATCCTTCATTTGACTCTTGACCTATTGAGCCTTTGCAAGGGACATGTCATGAAAATTGATAATGGGAGACCAACAAAGGGAGTGGGTATCAATGGTGAACCTAAAACAACCATCTCCATTCTAGAGAAGGCAAGGTTTGACAACTTCACAAGCTTTCCATTTACTCTTACCAACAAAAGTTAGAATTTTAATGGGCATAGGAGCTACAACAAGAATATTAGGGCCAATATCTTTTTATACTAGGTTTCCATAGGGTCTACCCTAAGAGATACAATTTCTAAGGAGAGCTTTATAGGGCTTCATTGCCTTCCAAACATCTTTTGATCCACTTAGCACAAAGAGTGTCACTTCAAGGTTTATGACTATTGCCACTAATCCTCTAGCTTGCTTGGGCTTGCAATATAGGTCCTAGGAAATTTTATTGAAACCATGAATAACTTCAAAATTGGTCCACAATTAGTCCCTAACAAGTCTCTCTAACTTTTCGTTGATATCTTTAAAAGGCACCCAACAAGAAGAATGGCAAGCATGGGTGATTGAAAGCCCACCTTAAACATCTTTGAAATTTACCATGTCTTTTAGAAAAATGACTTCTATTATCTTCTAGAAAAAAAAGACTTATATTGTTATCTCATATTTCAATATTTATGGATCAGTTTTATATTAAGCATGATATTTAAACTTAAGTTGTTATCTTGTAGCAAAAGATAGATCCTAGATTTAGGAAGCATTGATTCCACATTAGCTCCAATTGTGCACTACTTTCCAATATTTTCTAAGAAGAGTTTCTCATTATTAAAAGATTATGCATAAGTTCCTCTTGAAAACATTTTCTCCTTGTATCTCATAATGTATTTGGTTAAAGAACTAATTCTTGTTTATGGTATTTGTTTGGGACAATCTTTTGGCCTAGTATTTAAAAAACTAATAGGTCACCTTGTTAGAGGTGCAACGTCTTCACTATTGATTGAAATCCAAAAATGTTTCATGTGTCGTAAAGCTTGGGTTATGTATAGACCAACCAAAATGGTTGCTTTATCATGAATTTTAACTAGAAAAGTTGACTTCTAGAAAACACCTCAAAAGCCCAAATGATCTAATAAAATGATGAAAAAAACCTTGTAAACTTTGTCTCTTGCACAAATGCTTGCTTCAAGGCTTTTCATAGTCCAAGCCAAATCAATTTAACTTCTACTTGCTAAAAGTAAACGGTAATTTGAATGTCAAAATCAGAAAGGCATGTAGAGAATAGTATGTAACAAACATTGATATCAATTTGTAACGAGTAGAAAGCGACAAATAATACACAATGTTAGCTTCACATCTCTATCGTGGGATCACTACCTTTTCGGGCTTTCCCTGTTGAAGCGTCTGCTATGTCTCGGTTGCTAAGCTATCTAAGAAGACTAGATAACATGGAGACTCATCGCTGGCCAAAAATGGCAGCAAATGAAAAATTAGATAGAAGAAAGAGCACGTGGATGAAACAGAATATCAAATGGATGAGCAAGTGGGGTATTAGCATAAGTGAGTGTCCAAATGCCAATAGGGAAATAAAAAGGTATGTGCAAGGAAAGTTCAAAGAAAGCATGTGGAAAGGGCCACTTGGGAGGAAGAAAGAATACTATGTCAAACATTTTAACCCTACACATGACCACACACAAAAGACCTACATCGGAATGGAAATAAAATGGAAAGCGAAAATGTTGATAGCTCAGATTAGAACAAGTTCGCACCAGCTTAGATGTGAGACCGGAAGGTGGATGATACCTAAAGAGGAGTGGGCAGACAGAAGGTGTAGATATTGCACTCAAGGAGTGGTTGAGACAGAATGGCACTACATCAGGGAATGTTCGGCTTACAAGGACATTCGGATCAATTATACTGAGACATTAAAAGGGAACAATTTGGGTGATCTGTTTGAAGAAGAGAAGATAATAGGGTTTGCAGATTTTCTGATCAAGATACACAGCAGAAGATCCAAGATGCAGAAAGAAAAAGAAACATAGGTTTTTTGCATTTTCTGGGGTTCACGTCTCTTCGCTTGCTATCTTTGGGTCCCATAGGCTGCTTGGCCTCGTGGACGTGATTAAAAACATTCATTCATTCATTCATTCTCTTCTCAGAAACAATTGTACATACATTTAATATCAATTGAATATACCGAATATACTTGCTTTCTATAAATACATTACTTGCTTTGTATCAATACATACTCCTATTTACCCATGATTCATTTAACTGCAATTCTATAACTCTCTTAGCTAGAATTCTTCTAATTAATCACTTCGCTTATAACTTATGGTCCTCTAATTTAATGTCTTTTAGATAAAATTTTGTAATGTCACTGTGATACTTTATATACTCACCTTTGTGGAAGTTAATATTTTTTTAATAATAGCCAAAGGACTTGTCTTTTAATTATAACTTTAGCCAAACTTCTAAATATCTCACGTCAAGCAAAGATCCTTAGAGCTAGATGCATGATAACAAAAATAGACATGAACCGGTTAAGAAAAATACCATAGATCTTATTCCTCTTTGATGTAGCATATGTGCAATCTTATGATTAAGAAAGGGGTCACCAATTAATTCTCAAACCTGTTTGTGCAAATGAATTTTTTTTTCTTCCTATAATTCTCCTCACTATTATCATGGATTTACTCTATTTCAATCTCTACTTTTCTGTTATAATGGCCTCCTTTTGTGTTTTTCGTATTTTTTACTCAATGCTTTCGTATGATGAACCAACATATATATTGGATTACAATTATAGAAAGCAAGAACCAATCTCCGATTGAAGAGTAAATTACAGATGTAAACTATAATATCTATAGAACCTCTTTTGTAAATAGGCTATAAAGTTCGACAATTCTAAGAGAATTTCAAAGATGACTAAGGAGAATTACCAAAAGTGTACTAAGTCACCCAGAGAATTCTTAAGCAAGGACTTTCGGACAATGAAGGTGACTTTCGAGAACTTTGAACGAATTTTTGGAAGGTAAAGTTGCTAAATTTTGGTGGTGGCAATGTCATAGACCTTTGTTCAGTGCATCTGAAGAATCTTTAACAAGCCGCTGAATATAAAGGAAAGAAATTAGTTTTATTTTCATAGTTGCCATTGATATGGAATGATGTACCTAAGACATGTCAACTGAAACGTGGTAGGGAAATTCACTACTTGTAAGAGCTTAAAAAGAGTTACCTCTAGCAAAGGGAAGTTGAGATGAGAAGCTACATGGATTCGTAAAACAGATCAACAAGCAGAACTTCCAGTTTGTTCTTTATTGAATATTAAAATCAATTAATAAATCAACAAATCTTGGGGGTTTTGTTTCATTCTGAAAGCAATTCTACCTTAGTATCCTCAAAAGTTTCATTAAATACTATCAACAGTTTGTGAGCCATCATATAGGCAATGTATCTGTCATGGTACTTCTAGCTTTCTCCATTCATACAACATATCATTTTATATAAATATAATGTCAACGTTACTTAAGAAGACCTCAAACATGGAAAAAAGAAAAGATCCTTCACGTGAGTTATGAAGACACTATTATCAAGTACCTAAAGTTAAACTATCCATGTTTTAGGGAAATTAACATGTCAATGGTTGAAAGTACCGTCCTTACTGTAAACAAATGAGAATAAGAACCATAGGGGGATGATAATATGGAAGATAGTTCATAGCCTACATATAGTTCTTCTCAAGGATACCTAAGACCTACTCCTTAAATAAATAGATACTCATTACAACCGAATTGAGGATTCATGAACAATCAATGACAATTAATCCAGCTAGGCTAGATTCTTTCTCAGTTAAAATTTCCCTTGCAGACAAGTCAATCATTGATCTTCAAGATGTTTTTAATCAGTTTGGATCCCTTAGGATAGTGTGAATGTATAAGAACATAGTGAAACAAGGAGCTTCTAGCTATTATTTTTAGACAATTTACTACTTTGTTAAGAGTCAACAGATCGATGGAGACTTCCTTTTAACTGTTAAAGAGCTCAAGGATTCTTTTGATCTTTGCACACAAAACAGTAAGGAAGTTTTACACTGAGTTCAAGACAAATTACCAGAAGGATTTGCTTTCATAAAATAAATTTACATATTATTTGATATATGTTGAGTACCAGATCTTATTCCATTTCTTTTACTAGCTATGCTTTCACATTAAGTGTTGTTGGCTATCAATCTGGCATCAAGCCACTGCTTAAGCAGTTTGACTCCAAATTTTGTTCTGGCTGACAAAATTCAAACCTCATTTTTAGTTCCTTGCAATTGCCTTCGAACTAGGGCTGTATAGATACCATTCTTTTCAAGCAATTCTTCATGAGTGCCACTTTCAACTATTTCACCACCCGACACAACTGCAACAGTATTTGCACTTTGAACAGTTGAAAGCCGATGTGCTATAACTAGAACAGTGCGCCCTTTCATCAAGTGGTCCATGGCATCCTAGTTTAATATAAGCCACAAGATCATTACTACAGAAAATGAGATAAAGTGCATAATTTACAGCAAGCCATGAAAGGGAGGGGTTTTCTTACTTGAACCAGGTACTCGCTCTCCGCATCCAATGCACTTGTAGCCTCATCCAGAAGGAGCACACGAGGATTCATCAGCAATGCCCTTGCTATAGCTATCCGTTGCTTCTGGCCTCCTGACAACCTCACACCGCGCTCTCCAACATGCGTATTGTAGCCCTCTGGAAACCTTGATATAAACTCATGAGCATTGGCCATTTTCTGCAATTTTGTTGAACCACAGGCAGATAGCATGAGTTGGATAATGAATGCCTATGAATAAAATTTATACATTACATGGCAAATCTTCTCAAGGTGATTTATTCTCTGTTAATATGAAATATCCAAAATCTACAGAACAGATTGATGTGTGTATAGCAATTTTCAGCACAGCAGGGGCAGATAGGGTTGCAGATTTTTAGGTTAAAATAAATTCCCAGAAGTAGTGCATAAATGCCTTTGGAACATACAGCTGCATTTTCAACATCGACAGTAGGGGCCCTGCCAACTCCATATGCAATGTTTTCTGCTATTGAGCAGTTGAAAAGAACAGGTTCCTGGCTCACAATGCTCACCTGCCAAAATTACAAGTCAGTTTTAAACCAGTCAATAACAACAAACTATGCTTCATTGCTAGCAGTTTTGGATTTCCTCATAAAAAATGATGTGGCTAATTTTGAAACTTAATGTAAGAATATTACCAATTTGTGATCTTCAAAGGATGCTTTGTTTATATCAGATACTCACTTTTAAGGAGATTGTGACTGACAGAAGCAAGATACATGGCCACTTATTTGTGAGTAATTTTTAAATAAATACAGATTTTTTCCCAGAGGAAACACAACCTCATAGCTCTGGAAGCATCACTTATGTCGTGAGAAAGCAACTGAATGTTAAGTAAAACAGGATTGGAATGTGCCACTTCCTTAACTAGGGAATTAAGTGATACATAGCCGCAGATGCATTCCAGCTGATATGAGATGTTATTTTAAATTTATTTAAATATGGGGCCAATGTGAATATTTAGATTCCTGTTTGCAAGTAATATGGGAAAATTGGCAGCAGTAAATATTTAATGTGGATCACTTGTTAAAAGATTGTCCCTCTTTTGACATCTGCACTCGACATTGAAATACAAATACATTGAATAGATTTTCCAGATATCAAGTCTAGGAGATAAAAACTACAAGAACTTATAAGTAGTAGGACTTACAAAATGCATAATGTATTTATTACAGTGTTCCACGGGACGCTCCCCCCGGAAAAACCTTGCTAAAGCGTCCTCCGCCGTCCGCTCCTCCCCCCTGAAGTCCCCTTCTGGGAGACTTCAGGGAAACTTCAGGGAGACTTCCAGAAGTCCCCTCCACCCAAGGAAACTCCAAGGAAACTTCTGGGAGACTCGAGGGAAACTTCTAGGAGACTCCAAGCAAAATCTGGGAGACTCGAAGTAAACTTCTAGGAGACTTCCAGAGGCATGAGGCCATTAGCCTGGAGCCATTTACTATTAGCATTTACTATTTTGTACTCTGTTTTTGAAGTTTTGAAGTTTGAACATTGATGATATAGGGATAGTTGATTGTAATTATGACTCATGAATCATGATTATGAAACTCAAATTATGAAACATCTAGTTCTTGTTGCATTTTCCAATGTCTATATTTTCATTTTGATTTTCAATGTTCAATGGTTCACTAGTTCAATGAAATGATATATCATTGCAATGTGTTATTGTGTTTAAGCTTTAAACTTTAAAGTTTTAAGTTTTGTTTTTATGTGTTAACTTTACTATCCTTAGGCTTCTACAATTATATAATTATATTGTTATACATCTTTTTATAACTAATTTTTTAAGTACTATATGTATTTCAGCACCGCTCCCCCACCACCCCCCTGCCGCCGTCCCCCCGCCGTCCCCTGCCATCCCCAAACTTAGGCCCCCCGTCTCCCATCTCGGAAACGCGTCCCCCGCCGTCCCCCCGTCCCTGTCCCCGAAACTCCGTGGAACACTGGTAATAATCAATAACTATGAGCCTCCAAAGGTCATTAACATAGGACTTTGAGCACCCAATTGCTCAAGTAAGATGAAAATCTAAATAAATTTGAGACAAAAATGAACTCTCCATATCTCATCATAAATATAAGCCAAGGGCCCCTTTTGCTCCAATATGAGTGGATTCAGTCTGAGAGCCTCCTCTAGTTGCTAAAGGTGTAATAATAGAATGTGAGAATGCAAAGATACAGTAGATTAAGGTTACAAAGTTGAGCAGAGGAGCTGATAGGATCTCTCTTTTATGGTAAGACATTTTCAGGTACAGCAAAAATTTTGCCAGATTTTGGGAATGGCAAGGGCATAGGCCAGGGGACAGAAAATAAAATCTATACATTGATTTAAAAAATAAAAAGTTTAAAGCTTTTCATGGGCATTATCAAATATAATAAAAACATTTTAAAGAGCCGTATTTAAAATGTAAATGTAAATAACATGATTTTGAACATAGATATTGAAATTTGAGTTTCACAAAATACAAATGTAAAATTGCAAACATCTGGTTGTTATATTAACATGAAAATAACTATAACTACTACATAGGTCTTATATGACAATGAGAATCAGAAAATCATAATATAAAAATCGTACTTTTAAGCTACAAGCATGAAGCAGCAAGCTCAATAATTCAAGTTGTCATCTGACAAATCTATCATGCACCTCAATAGCTGTTCATAAATGCCGGCCTTTGAATCAGTTGGCTCCTCCAGCAGGATCCCAACCAATCTTGGCTGCACATTTTACTTCTGTTTTTAATGTTTTAAATCTGCATGCCATTGGGTATGTCCTAGCATCTATGAGATATCCTAGATGCTCTAGGAATGACAGGACCATAGATTTAAACTCATGAGAAAAACGCTAGTACTCCTGAGGTGAAACTGTGTTCAAGTTACTTGTCGACTTACTTGCATGTGAGTTTCAGCGAGTTGCAGTCTGGGACTCAAAGTGAGTGCATGGGAGTCCATGCTGATAACTTGCCCAATGCTGATCTTTGCTGAGTTTTTGCCTGGTCTTGCCGAGTTGATGAATTTACGTAGTTTTTTCAATTTTCCAAGTTTTCCTAAGTTCCCGTGTCGAAGTCAAAATTGGGTTTGCCATGTTTTGCCAAGTAACAACTTTGAAGACTATGGGAAGGCCGAAGGACCATACCTGAAATTCAAAACAAAAATAGAGCCTCCACAAGGCAACTCTCTTAAGTGGTCAAAATGTCTTGGGGAAAGCTAGGAGGAATAAAATATTAAAAATATTAGGGAATGTTAGGGGAACATTTTATGCTCATCTCCAAGCGCTTGGAATGCTGAGGGATATCCCTTGTGATTCTAGAGAGCTGAGAATGCATACCAATGGGACATTAGTATAAAGTCATGCAACAGCTTGCAATGCAAACCAAATCCCATCTAATCAATCCAATAATCACTTTGAAAGCCTCATTCAAGGGGATGTGGACTTTCAAGCTCAGAGAACTTGAACAGTGATCTTTGGGTCAATCTAATCTGCAAGCGAAAGAGATAGAAGCAAACCCTAAACAAACCTCACCAGGTATCTACTAGGGGAAATACCCCAATCATAACTGCAATATCAAAATCAAAAGTCTAAAATCATTTGCACAATAAATACCATAGTTGCCGTGAGACTGGTACTGGTACTGGTACGGGAGATTGGTACCAGTACCGGTACGGCTTTTTTTTTTAAATAGGAGACAGGGGTACTTGGAGACTCCATTTTTTTTTAATATAAATAAAAAAAGTAAAAAATTAAAAATTAATAATTTATAGAAAATCTGAAAATAAAATTAGTAATCTATAGAAAATCTGAAAATATGATGACATTGAACTTTCAAAACAATAATTTAATCACTCTTAGACGTGTCAAATACATTATGCTTTAATTTTTCAAGTTTCAAATGCTTAAACTTTAAAGTTTTTTTAGGTATTTTAGCGGGAGACGTCGTTTTCTGCAGCAGGAGACGGCAGGGTACTGGGGAAACTTCAGTGGAAGTCTCCAGCCTCTTGGAGACATCTCCGGAGACGGTACTGGTCTCCGAGACGTGTCTCCGTCTCCAAGACGCGTCTTTGAGGGGGGGAGGCGCGTCTTCCAGCAACTATGATAAATACCCAAAAAAAGGGTAGACATATTCCCTTCCTGAATGTAATTTAAGGGTGCTCGCTCAAGAACTATCATGAGGGTGGGGAACTCATTGAGTGACCAGACTGCACACTTTGACTATATATTCTTATTTATTTTTAATACAGGATTTTATGTTAGCAAGATAAAAAATGATTACATCTGATAGACTGGCAAATTTGATGGTTTTCAGCAGTTAAACTAACACAGTCAAATAGCTAGTGCATAGAATGTACAAGGTATAAAAGAAATTGAAATTTGTACACAAGTTTGTCTCAGGATACTAATTGTATCATTCTATTGCAGAGTTAACAGCTATTTATTCTCTGCTTCTTCTGTTAGCTTGCCTTGTTTAGATTCTAGCATAGTTCTGATGCTCATATTGGCACTCAAGTGGTTGATTCTTTCTTACCTCTACAAAGTTGGCTAGAACTATATTGTGTCGACAACCTACTACCAGCCCATATTTTTCTGTAACCTATTGGCTTAGGGATATAATGTACACATATCTTATGCATTTGAATATGCATACTTAATGCCCACTATTGTATATGGTGTGTAATTCGATAGCTCCATTGACCATCTGTCCAGTTTCAAAAATATTTATGCCTTCTTTTTCAATATATCCATGGAATCCTCAAAGGTATTGGCCTTAGAGATCTAGCTTCCAGAAACAAGTTTTTTTATTGTTTATGGAATCCCCAAGGTAAAATCATGGTTCACATATTTTAACCTTCAAAACCAGGCAATGTTTTGACAGTACTTGCAAATTAGAACATATTGCTTTAAAAAGCTTATCCAGACTATCCATTTAATACCATTTTTTTAATAAAATGAATAATCCTAAGTTCTAACCAGAAGAAACATTTCCGACCTAGTCCAATCAGACCAGTTGAATGGGGCTAACCACAATTCATTTATGAGACATGCTATCAGCAGGAAAAAAAACCTACATTTCTAACACAAACAAGGTGGAAAAACTTTAAAAATTCGGCCAGAAGAAGCATTTGGATTTTGGTTGATCCAATACTGAAAATTTAATGCCCAAGGCAAGATCCTTACAAAAGAATTTGAACTTAAGCGCAATTATTACTTAAAGTTTCAATGTGTGACAATGTTTTTGTGTACACCTTTCACACCGGTTTTCATGAATGATTTTGTGTATATTGGGCAGAAAGCAAGCTGAAATACCTTTTCATGTAAATGTTGATGTGAGATCTCCACCAAAGGCACTCCATTAAGAAGGATCTTTCCCTTAATAGGATCATAGAATCTTTCTATTAAGTTTGCAATTGTTGTCTACAAAATGTTGCCAAACAAAATCTCTACACATATTAGAGTGTCAAAAAATAAAAAAAGAATGGAAATAAGTAAAACAACAACTTTAGCAACTATTCTCAGGCATAAAATGTGAAATAAATAGTTGTAATGAGAAGGTTTACAGTATTACCTTACCACCCCCACTAGGTCCTACAAGAGCAACTTTAGCCCCAGGTTTCAGCCTCAGGTTTACTCCCTACAAAATGAGGAATCACAATTATCAGAATCTTACAATATGCAATGAATAAGAAATCTGTGGGTGTATTCAAAAGTGTAATGTAATACAAAGATGGAATTTTTGTTCTCATGAATACCTTCAGAAAAAAAGAATTGAAACAAATACACAAGTCAAGACAAACATTAAACTCTATGACTATTCCAAATGTTTGGCATTGATGATAACATAGAAGACACCAGAAATTCTAATATTCCTAAAAGTTAAAAGCTTGTTTTTCACTCTACTACAGATCTTTTGAAAGATTATTGTCTACCTATTTATCTGGAGACACAAAAGAAAGACCATTCTATGAGATCAAATTACTATAATAAGTAATCGATTACCTTCATAATCTTCTATTGATTTTGTAGGATTGTAGTTCTTTAATATATTATAACTTTGGAAAGGTTTCAAAATCAAATGGGTGTGTTATAAACTATAATGCAAAAAGAATAACTCGATAATTAGGCAATCAATTTGGCATGAAAAATGAAAACAGTGCAATATATTCCCACTATCAAATCCACTAAAAGGTAAAAGTTGGCTTGAAAAACAACAGTGAAGCTCCTGCCATTCAATCAACAAACTGTAACACAGGTGGTTTTGCACAAGAAACACTACTAAAATTAGAAAAAGGGTTATTATAAATTAAAATATTGTCAATTAAAACTTACAAATAATAACATGGAAACCTAGAAGATTAGATCCTGACCCTTGTATTCTTATCCCACCTCATAAATATGTCTGTCTTTGAGATGTGTATGGGGACATCACCAGACATGAGGAGAATTCATCTGACATCCCCATACATCTCCCAGAGGTTTTCTCAAAAATAGGGAAATTTTATATAGAATTTACATAAATATTTCATATTAATAATAATATATTACATTGAAGTTTTTGCTCTTGTGCTCATTGGTTAAAGAGAGTTTAGAGGACAGAAACATACTGATAGGCATGCGTTGTGCTGATTTTAAATGAAAGTTTATGCCATGTTTTGTAATTGAATTTACTTATCACAGTCCAAAGTGATACAAATAAGAAGAGAGAACAATAAGTAGGCTAAGATGTTTGTCTACAAAAAGTGTATCAATAGAATGAAATGGGAAACAAGGGTACTCCATGTTAATAGTTTGTGCTAGAGCACCACCTAATCTACATTTGCAATTTGTTAGTACCAAAATTGGTAGTCTGCAAAGATTTGCCTGCAGTCAAAATTATTGTCAGTAAATGTGTCATTCTTGTCATATTTTCAATGCCAAGCGAGTTATCTTTCCTGTCAAATTACCAAGTCATCAAGTATTGGTCTATTTTTGTTAGTTTGTTTTTTAGGTTGCCCATTAATGAGTATTATCAAATGTGGAGAATGTTAAGATCACTCCAACACAGGTGGATGAAGAATGGAATATAAAAGGATGGTGGCAAAGACCCAATAAAATCCCGCTCTATAAAAATAGTGGTTAAAAAAGGACTTCTCACTTTTACAATGGTTCAACCATGTAAGAAATCATGCCAAGGGTGGCAAAGACAAGATCAAAGTTCGACAAAGAAAGAACTTAAGTCAAAGTATCATGCATGTCACACTATTTAAGTGGCAATCCTTTAAGAAAAACATGACAATCATGGCAATGTCATAAGCAAAGAGCGACCAACATGTCAAGTGAAAAGAGTTTAAGTGTTGCATTTTTTAGGTGGCATAACTCGTCCAAAAGCACGACTTAAGTGAAGGAAAAACACAACAAAACATGAATGAGTTTAAGTAAAAGTTGCACATTTACAGTGGTTGGGCCAGTGAAAAAGCATAACCCAGTTGCTGTCATTAGGTGAATGTCCGATGGGCAAAAGAAGAATACAAGTGCTAAGTGAAAAATCATGAGTTTTTGATGGCATTGCCAATTAGGAAAGGTGCCAAAGGTGGTAGGAGAACCACAAAACCATGCCACAAGTAAACTCAAATTATGTTGCACTTTGTAAGTGTCGATACCAACAGAAAATTGTGAAAAAGAAGTGGCAGATGACTGATAAAATCACAACTAACATAGTTAATGACTAATCTTCCTTGTTTGTACTCATATTTTGCATCATTTGTGTTAACAATTGAGTCACCTGCTGCTGCACTTTAGCCAAATCATTCATAATTTGCTGCATACTATGAATCTCATTAGGATCCCTTCTTTCACCCATGATT
Organism: Sequoia sempervirens; assembly: GCA_007258455.2. NCBI lineage: Eukaryota > Viridiplantae > Streptophyta > Pinopsida > Cupressales > Cupressaceae > Sequoia > Sequoia sempervirens. The sequence continues at coordinate 229,836 of VDFB02367720.1, forward strand.
TCTTCAACTTGTCCCTCAACTGGAAAATCAATAGGAACTCTTTTGTATTACCTATAGGATTAAGAGGTCATCTTCATAAATAGTATCTGTAAACACCTTCACCTGGCTGCATATGAAATTTTTGGTTGCATGAAGATTAAATCCCCACTGGCTGGTAGGATACACTGCTTTGATACCACTGTAATGCCCTACCAAGATTTTTCCACAAACTTGCAATTGTTTCAATTTTTGCACAAAGTCATTTCCCTCAAAACTAATAAAATAATATTCAATTTTTTGCCAAATAACTTTTTAATTTTACTTTATATTTTAAACTATGTTACTGGTTTTTAGGCATAAGCCCTCGAGTCCTGATCCAATCTGACTCGGTTCAAGGTTCAGGTCCGGTCCTCTGTGGATTTAGGCAGGGTTTGACCTGGATGAACTTGGGTGAACCTAAGCAAAATTTGGGCCTGTCCCGCCTAGAGACAACGAATTTCAGCTTTATTTAATATTTTGTTGTACCTGAAATACAATTTTTGCTTCATTAAGACATTTTGGTAAAAATGGTCAAAATCTTGTAAAATTGTCGTCAAAAGTAAAAAAAAAAGATCAAAATGTCTAAAAAAAGCAATTGTCTATTTTTAGAAATTTTTGAACAACAAACGGATCATGGGGTTTTTTTGGGTTTATTGTCAGGAGAATGCTCACAAAATTTTGAAATTAGGGTTTCAGACCCCTAGTTTTACAAAACCTCTAAAAATAGGATCTTTCCATAAATGGCTCAAAATGATTTTGATTGGTTAATTTTTCATCACAATCATGTTGGTCCAGTCAAAATCGTCAAAAAGTCAGTTTTCCTCTGGTGGGTTTATTTCGCTTTTTCAAAAGAAAAGTTAGGACCTTTGAGGTCATCAATGGAGGAAGGCCAAATACCAGGTGTCAGAATCTAAGCTTCAAACGCTGCATAGAACAATCTATGGCAAAAGATGCCCGAAAAATGGTGAATGGAAGAGGGGGTTTCGAAAAGTTGAAAATTGCAAAAAATAAACTAAGTTTGTAATGTTGGACGCTTCGCAGATCACGCACGCACAACGGTGAATGTAGTCGACACATCAATAATGGCGATTGATGCAGTCAACAAACATGTGAAAGGTTGGTGTTGGTGTTGCAAGCGGATGGTGAGCGCGGTCGGCTGACGGTGATCACGGTCAACACAGTCGACGACACAGTGAATGCAAAGCTCGAGAAGGATGAAAACCATTGAAAAATGGCTAAGTATGGAGCACAAAAGCACCCCTGCAAGCCAGGGGCGCCCAAGGTTTCAGGCAGTCAAAAGTGCTTTGAGGTTTGCAACTACAAACGGTTTCTTTCCAAATTTGAGTAGGCTTTCCAATGAATTCATCAACCAGTCCCGAGGAGTCAACAAACACTGTGAAATGCAGATCGAGTGAAGGCACACCATGGGAAACAAAAGTGTCATGAGGAAAAGTGGAGGAAAAGCGCCCCTACAGGCTAGGGGCGCCCATGAATTCAAGGGGTTAAATACAGTTGTTAAGGTTTGTAGTTTTGGGGATCCTCTCGAATTCTACTAGCTTTCCAACGAATCCAGCATCCAGTTCACGGGATCGGTCAAACTCTCGAAAACGAAGATCAAACCTAAAGTGCTAAAAGTCAAGAAACACAAAATTGGATAAGTACAAAGTAGAAAAGCGCCCTTGCAGGCCAAGGGCACCTAGAATTTTGAGGCATCAGATTTAGTTTTCAGGTTTCATGATCTCCAGCAAGTCCTTAGATTTTGTCAGGCTTCGCAATGAGTCCATCAGCAAGTTCATTGAAGCAATCGAACATCCAGCAACGAAGATCAAACAAGGATGTTTCGGCAAGCAAATGAAGTGAATATTATATCTTATACACAGAAAAGCGCCCCTGCAGGCCAAGGGCACCTAGAACTTTGAGCCCTCTAAAATAGTTTTCAGAGTTTGCAAAACTAGTGATCCTTTCTGGAATTCTTTAGCCTTTCCGATGAATATCTCACCTTGGCCAGAAGATTCATCAATCACTGGCAATTTCAGATTTAGTGGAGAAACGAATCACAGGACGCAAATTGAAAAAGTTGAAAATTCTTAAAAAATGGATGTCTGGTGAAGAAAAGCGCCCTTGCAACCAAGGGTGCCCAAGCTTTCAAGGGGCAAATGCAGTTTTTAGGATTCACAACCTCCAAGAGATTTTTCTCAGCTTTGATCATGCTCTCCAACGAATCAATTAGCCAATTCACAGGATCTGTCAGACGTCCGGAATCAAAGATCAAATAGAGGCATTTCAACAAGCAAAATTTGAAAATCTTGAAAAATGTTCTAACACTGCAAAGTTGGATGCCTTCTCTCAAGGAGGCGTCGAAAGTCAACTTGAGTTAGAAATTTGTGAAAGATGTCTTCATGCTTTGACACCCTATTTTCTAGGGATTCTTCGAGTTGACAAATATTTTCACGCGATGACTCCTAAATTTAGGGTTTTCACGAGTTAACTGCTTCTTTCACCTCCAAACTTTATTTAGAAGCATTTGGGCGTCTATTTTTCATTATTTTGCAGGTTAGCTTCAACGAGCAAACACAAAATTTTCTTCTCGATAGCATTTGAAGGATCAAACGAAGGCCGTTTCTAGAGTTCTTCATAGTTTCGAGTTCAAGTTGCACAGAAGAACATCTTTCTAGAATCCGTTTTTCTAGGGCTTCAGTTTTCAAAAACAAAAGTTCATAATTTTCAACTTCTATCAATCTGGGTTCTCTTCTTTTTTTTTCAATCTTCTCCAAGATTGGAAAATATTTCAGTAGCTTCTTCAACTTCCACACCTAGGGTTTCTTGCATGTTCGAGAAAAATCAGCTTGTTGAGAAATCTGATATTCTGGGTTTATTCAACACAAAATTGGCCACAAAACCCATGTCCCAAATTTTTCCCAAAAAAAGCTTCAACGGCGTCCATTTTTTAGGGTTTCCAGAAAAATCATCTTTTCCAAAAAACGATTGATCTGGGTCTCTTCAACACACAGACACCTACAAAACCCATGTATCAGAATTTTCCATGAAAAAATTGCCTCGCAGTTTCTACCTCTAAGGGGTTCTTGTAAGTTCTTGAAAAGGTCAATTTTTCGAAAAACAAACAATCTGGGTTTGTTCAAAATGATATTCCTTACAAAACCCATATCTCAGATTTTTATACAAAAAATCTGTCTTTTTCTACATCTCGATGAAGCTATTTTTAGCTTTTTCGCAGAACTTGTCTGAACATATCCGTGTTCATAGTCAAACTTCACGGTTTCATCATGCAATACTCTTCCATTGAGAAAAATCAAGAAAAGCATCAAAAGCATAAAGCTGCAGAAGAAACATAGGTGATCACTCCAGTTATAGAGCCACCAAAGTTACCAATCAGTGAACTGCTAGTTGAAGCGTGCAGGTATTTCCAAGAATAGAACTCAAGTGATGACAGTAGTTAACTCGAGGCCTTTTCCGAGTTAACTGGTTGTCTTCTTTTCATGCATGTTTGTCTTTGGAGACATCTTTGTACAGTTGGAGTTTTCTTTAGTTTTAGATCAGTTAACTGTTGTTGGTCATTTTAGTTAACTGTTAGTTATCTTTGTTTAGACATAGGAATAAATCTTGCAGATTGGCAAGACTGATTGTTAACACAAGGAGATTTTAGGGTTCCCTACTCCTATGTTTGTCTATAAATAAGAGCAGCCTTTGCTCATTATGGCTTAACCGTTATTACTATAACAAAATTGCTAAGCCTTAGTGCCTTCAAGCTTTGCTAGTCAATATCTGTTCACTTTGTTCAGTGTAATTTGGTTGATCGTACATTGTATGTTTGTCTTCTTCATACAATTTGCTGTCCCAAACGTGTAATTATTGTTGGAGTTTGAGGAAATAAATCTTATGCCTACAGTGCTTTGATCCAAAGTCTCAAGATCTTTTAGTATTATTGTTTTTATAATCTTTATTTCATTCTACACCTCAAAAGTACAATGAGTATTTGGGGGAATTTCAAAAGCGAGTTTATTGTTCATGTGTTGCTTTTATAATCTTTATTTCAGCTTTCATCTGAAAGTATATTGAGTCTTCGGGTGCATTCTAGAAATAAGCTCGTTTAAGTTTTGTGTTAACCAAACCATTCCTTGTTTACTTCTAAATTCTCTTGCTCTGAATTTACTCAAGAAGATAGAAGCATCATTAGTTTAGGCCTAGTTGTAGTTGAAGTTACAAAACCAAAGAAAACCTCAGCTGCAATGCAAATAGTTTTATAACCTTGTGCTCTCAGCTAAGATAAAAAGATAGGAATTTAGTTTACTTTTTCTTTTTACGCATAATCAGCAAAAGAGGGAGCTTCCCCTCCTAATTTGAAGAGCAGTCTAATTGTGCATATCTGTCCGTTTCCAATATGCACACCAGAGGTGCGAATTGAAACGCCAACATATTTTTTGACTTTTTTTGACTTGTTTTTTACTCCAAAAAGTGCACTATAGGAATTGATGTGGCAAGTTTCCCAAATATTTCTTATGGCACAACAGGGTTCTTTTTGTCTATCCTGTTTAGGTTTATTTTCTAGGAAGGAATTGTTATTAGTTTATTTTTTGCTTCAATCAAACAATACTTTATGTTGGAGGCTGGTTAAAAATATACTCTTACTAGTGAACATTTCTCAGGACAGCTGAAGAATTTATACTTCGAGTTCCATGTACTTTCAAAAGCTCCCATTTTAATTTTCAAAGGTTAAACTAAAGGTATTATGCATGAACGATGATGTTCCTGACAAGCATCAGTTTCCTATTATTTCAAATCTAGATTAGTTATCTTTCTTGTATTAGCCCAAGAGTTTATTGTGATCCTCTCTCGTCTTTATGCTTTTTGTTTGTCCAAGTTTGGAGGACTTTTACTAAAATATAGAAAACTTCTGCTATGCTTTCTGAAGATAACATGTTTCAGTATAAGTTACTGTTACTTTCTATGGGTCATATTAAGAACTCCTGTTATGATAGTCATTTATTTCCTTGTGTCATTAAAAGACTTTGCATTTATGATAGTAAGTTGCACTTTCTGCTGCTGGACAGAGTTTTAGATCTTATTTTATTTCGCATGCCAAAGAAACAAAACAAAAAAGACTAAAGTGGAAACATTAGTTATAAATAGGCTCTTTGGTATTAAAAGTGGGGAACAATGCTCTTGGGTGGAAATGGTTTTGTGCACATGTGCATGGAAGTGGTTTTATGATATTTGATCAATGATGGCTGATTGTTGACACTTGACATTATTATTTTTTAACTTTAATCTATATCATGACATTCAAGTTTGACTAATATTTGACTATTAATATGGTGGTGTATTTTGAACTTGATTACTACAGCAAATATGTATATATTTCTGATTTTTTATGTTTTTGTATTTTAGGAATTAGTGTTCACATGGTTAGCTAATATTTACAGTGTGGTAAATTATATTGTGAGTAATTAGAGCTATGTAACTAAGTTGTTTAATAAACAACTTAGATTAATAATAGTAGATGAGTTGTGTGAGTTAATAACAACTTACATAGAATAGGTTTGTAGGAGATATTCATGGAGATTAGCTCTCCTTGAATACAGAAACTACCTATCCTATATATGTGTATGTAATCGTGTTATGAAACAGGATGAGATAGTATTATTTGAGTGTAAAATTTGCTCATTTTATCTCTGCCCATATTTCTAATATGGTATCAAAGCAGTTTGGGCTTACGCCTGTGATGGAGTAGAAAATCATTTCGAGGGGCAGTTTCACTGTTATTGCCCAAATGATGTTGGCTTCATTTGTTAAAAGAGAATTTTAGATTATATTAAATATTTTAAGTCTTGTGTAGAGAAGATAGATTGGAGAGGTTTCAGCTATAGGCTCGTACTAGTGAATATATCGACCTGCAGTCTCATTGTCAGATCATAAAACAAGCTTAGCACAAACGTAACAGATGCGAGGGGATTGCACGAGATTAAAAAGTTTTGGCGTGTTTCATATCTCAAATTAGTTGCATCAAGTTGAATCCGTTGGCTTGCATTGCATTCACCATATCAGACTAACTATAGAACGTTCTACCCAACTCGCATTAAGCATTTGTACAAGTCTCTGGGCTCCTCATGTGTGTTGTTCATGTAACACATTATCACGGTAGACTTTCCAACATGACTTTTGCATTCAGATTGAATAATTTTGCATCCGCTCCTCTACATTAAAGTTTGCTTTACGTCAGACTTGGCACTGCATTCACTTAATCCTTCAGCGATCTGAAGACTCTTAGGCTTTGTGTGCAGACCAGTGGCATCCGATAGTCAATACTCACGCTTCCTCAACACATCGCTCTACAAGTTTGATCCTCAAATTTCGGTGCACAATAGTGAGTCAATTAAAGTTTCATGTCTAGTTTTCATCTAAACTTTAGTTGTTATTTGCCCGTGTCATTTTGTGTGATCTTGGTTAGCCAATAGGATAAGCTGTGGCTATTTGGCAGTTAAGTATAAATCCACTATTAAATTACTTGTGTTGTCACGTCAATAGTCTTTAAATGTGTATTAAGTTTTCAAGTTGTGTTTAGGTCATTTGTATGTCATCTTATGTGTTTAATAAAAGTCCGTCAATATTATATAGTTGTCAATTATTATTGACATACAATTTGTGTTTGGTGGTCCAAAGTTTTAATTAAAAGAGTCTATTATTGTCAAAGTTAAATGTGGTCCAGTAAATTGTAATGTTATAGTCTTCAAAATTAATTGAGTCAGTTTATTTTGTGTCATTATAAAAGAGTCAAGAGTCGATTTGAAAATTGTACCACAAATTAAAAAAAAAAAAAGGGTCAAAAGAGTGCATTTTTAGTGTAATCCGACACTCGTAGAAATTAAAAAAATGTACTTTTAATTAATTTTTCAATGAAAACGAAGATGAAAATCGTGTCTGGCTTTGGGGGCTCCGCCCCTCGACCCTGCCCTATATCATGACAGGGAGTGCGTATCGTCCTCGTTTGTATTGTCCTCGTCTATACCTTCCATTGAGTTAGTAGCATTCAATGGAGGACGGAGGCATCGGAGGTTGGAGGTCAATTAGCGACCTCTCGTCAGTCACCAACGACAGGGCTGCACACATGATATGGTGACAAATATACAATATGCAGTGTGTGTTTTTTTCAGCTCTTCAGTTTGGTGTGTGAATGCTGAAAAATGATTGTATTGGAGGGCAGATGACTGTAGAGGTCCTTTGACTGTAGTGATCCTCTGATTGCCGAACTTCGTTAGAAGATGATCGGTTAGTGAATACATTCATTGGCAATGGTGGTCATGTGCAACAAGATCTAGACAACATGATCCAGACAGTAACATGCACCCTGATATGATTCACTTTTCAGTGTTCCTAGCTATGTGAATAAGTGAAAATTTCACAATGTGGGGGAGAATAATAACCAATGTTCCATTCCCATTTTGCATCAAAATGGCTAAAGTCAAGGGCAGCTTCCAATGGCAGTGGCGGTTGTCTATGTTGTTCAAGACTAAGTGGTAGCAATCGATAACAGTGACTACAATTAAGAAAATTGTGTTCTTATAGAATGTAATGTAAAACCTTTTCTAGTATGGGTCTTTTAGATTTGTGTAGATTTCTTCCCTAATGTACAAGCATAGTGGCAAACAAAAGCACCAGTGTGATGCAGTTCATGGATCTTGAAAGGGTTTGTGGGAGGATCCATAAAACCACATGAGGTGGACAATTGATGGGTTCTTGTTCACGTCAAGGTTTGTTGTAAGCCTATTTAAAACCATGGAAGGAGAGAGCCTTTCTTTTGGATCAAGGTCATGAGTCACATAGTTGGACATGCCATAGGGGTGAGCATATTGTAGAAAAGTGTGTGAATGTTTTTCTACCATGTTCACACTGAGGGGGGGTGTTAGGAATTAGTGTTCACATGGCTAGCTAATATTTACGGTGTGGTAAATTATATTGTGAGTAATTAGAGCTATGTAACTAAGTTGTTTAATAAACAACTTAGATTAATAATAGTAGATGAGTTGTGTGAGTTATAACAACTTACGTACAATAGGTTTGTAGGAGATATTCATGGAGATAAGCTCTCCTTGAATACAAGAACTACCTATCCTATATATGTGTATGTAATCGTGTTATGAAACAGGGTGAGATAGTATTATTTGAGTGTAAAATTTGCTCATTTTATCTCTGCCCATATTTCTTATATCAATGAACCCAACCCCCAAATTTTTTTTGACTGAACCCGCGAACCGAACCCAAACCAATAACTTAGATTTTAAAACCTCGAAAAAATCACTTTTCCATTTAACTGTTCACTTTATAATTATAAAATAATTAATTAAATAAAGTCGCCCAAGCTTACACAACTTAATTTAATTAATTAATTATTCCTGTTTTACTCCTAAGTAGCCTATGGGAATAAAAATAGGCTAAGGGTCCCTGACTGGCGCTTATGCCTGCGAAGGGAACATTAAATCCATGGAGGAGGCCATTCCCTCCTGAATAAAGGTTAATGCTGCTTAATAGATCATGAGGATGATGGAGGGTATATAATATCCCACCCTTGGTGGTGTAAAGTTTTTGTGATTATGCTAGTTTGATAGATGTTCCATTTTATCAAACTTATAACATAGCAATGTATATACAATAACAACCAAATCCAAAGAACATTGAATGCATTAATCTGAAGACCCAAATCTGGAGCTTACTACTCAATTATGGACTGAGATTACAAGGCACAATCAGAAATACATTTTCAGACCTATTATAAGACTTTCCTGTGTAATGTTTAGAGCTGTTATAAAGGCAGTAATACTCAAAAATTATCAACAAACTCATAAATGCTCAGAATAGTCAATTACTGATGAGCAGATTACAACAAATCAGAGCACTGTTAAGTTACAGCAGTTCATACTGAGCATTTATGTGACACTGATACAACACTAACACTGCCCAAAAATATACAACAGCTTGAAATATTACACAAGGCCAATAATATGACTGATTTACAATATCAACCTGCTCAGAAATTAATACCAGATTTGCACGACTTCAAAACACCCAACTAAATACCGACCAAGTCATCTAATGACTTCATGGAACCTCAACCATGTATTCTAGGCATCATTTATAACACAAGTAACACACATACAGTGCTCAGATCATCATTACTAATTGCAATAAATCAGAAATTATCATGAACCTGGAAATGCAAGCTGGTGATGACTGTAACAGCAACTTGTTGAAGACTCAACCCTCCAAGAATAGCCACAATATGCTCAAGAATCCCTTTAAGATGATTCGCCTTAATCTCAGATGCCACAAGTAGCAGTTGTTACCAGAAATAACAGGAGAACTTGCACAGGTTATGCGTCCCAGAATGAACACCTACAAACCACGTCTGGCCGCCACAGGAAAAAGGTATTAAGTCTGGCATAAACTGCGACCCATCTATTATCCCCACAGTTCCTTACCTTGTTAATAATGAATTAAACTCAGATTCCCTAATTAGACCTTCAAACCCTTATTTTGAATCCTTTCATGTTAATCGATGAAGCACAAGCACAATACCTGAAATGGAATTGTCTACAAGCTGGCTTGGGAGATCTCTCACTCCTATACCAAGCTGCTCTTCCTGAGGGATTTCGTCCTAAAAAAACTATGGCTTTCAACCAGCAAACCCTTGCTGAAGCTCTTCACCAAATTTCTCCAAAACAAGAATAATAATCATGAATCCATAAAATGAGCTTCAAATGTCCTTTTATAATTCTCAACTTCACCCCAAATTCACATTTAAATTTCATTTCATTCAATTTACTTTTTAATTTTGGTGCACAACTTTATAATATAAAGTATACTTTAAAAGTCACTTATATCTCCCCTTTTAAAATGACACTTTAACTTATATTATAAAGTATACTTTAAAATCACTTATATCCCCTTTATAATAAATTATAAAAGTCCCTTTTTAAAATATTTTAATACAGCATAAGGTTAAATTATTTAATTTAACTTTATTATTTGATGTTATTAATAGTAAATGCATAGGACCAATATTAACCAATATAACTCCAGGATATAATTATGCCACCATGCCAAATATAGAAACTTTGTCAGCTGACCATACCAATGACTTACTATAAATAGTAAGTATGAACAACACATCTGAGTGAGTTACTAAAAATAGGAAGTGTGGGTCAAAGTGTCCAAAATGGCCTCTGGAAGACACACCACAAATAAACTGGGACACTGAGTTGAAGAGTACTGAAATAAGCACCAAAAAGGTCTGCTGAAGAACCAAAGATCACCCTCTAAGGGGTCCCTTGGACACCCTATTAGCCTACGGGGACCAGTTGGTAGACTAACCACTAGGTCTGACCACTTCCTAAGAAAAGGGGACATTATAGGGTAGTTGTTGATGGCAGATTTGAAGGTCGGTGTGGCAATGGAATTGGCTGATCATAAGAGATAGAGAAATTCATTATCCCCACTATAAAGTCAGTTGATTATGTTCACCTACTTTCTTCCCAATACCAATGTTAGGAATCCACTGTCATAGAATTTCATCTAAAGTATCTGTTGTGACCTTTTCACACATCGCCCCATTGCAAATGGGGACCCCCCTAATTTTTGCTCTGTTCAGGTCTTTTGGCTTGGTTTTTGGGTTTGTTTTGCTATCGTCTCTCTTTTGTTCCGTCTGTCTTTCCGGGGATGTGCCCGTCCTTGAGCTTAAACGTGAGACTTTGGCTAAGTCTAAGAATTAGGGTTTTGAATTTTCTGGTCAGTTTAAAGTCAAATGGAGTGAATAAGTTGAAATATGAGTTTGGCAATACAGTCAGTAAGCTTCCAGCAGGTCCCCAGCAAAGTTTCATCAAATTCTGACAACTTACTATCTTTAGCAAGCGCCTATTTGGGAGAATTTGCTCAACACTTTTGAAGTTCTCTCAGTCACACTACATCCTGAACACATCAAGCTGCTTATTTGCAAAATTTGATCCAAAATTGACAACTTTCTATTTTTAGCAAGTTCACATTCAGGAGTTGTTTTTAGGGTTTACATGCGAAGTTTTTCAGTGCATGTCTGGAGATTCTTTCTGGGTTTTCTGAAACCTACGCAGTGATATAACATGCAAAATGAGACGATGACTTTCAGTACTCAGCCTTTGGAGGCTATTTTTAGGGTTTGCATGTTGGAATTTTATACACGTCTGAACATTCCTTGTGGGTTTTTCGAGGGCTTCGCAGTGGTATAACATGCAAACCAGGATCAAGACTTTTTCAGGAGCCGTCTTCAAAGGCTATTTTTAGGGTTTGCATGCAGGGCTTTTCGGCCATGTCAAGTTATTCATTATGGGTTTTTCAAGAGCTACGCAGTGATGTGACATGCAAAGCGGAGATGATCACTTTTCAGGGACTTACTATTTTTAGCAGGTACATTTCGGTAGCTGCCCAGCACATCAAGATCATGAACAGAGCAAAGTGCAACAGAAACAGAGTCAAACGGAGGTCATTTGATAGACATGCAAGTCAAATTAGGGTTTCTAGCTTGGGGACCCAAAATGAGGGGTAAAATGCTAGAATTTTCGAAAACCGGTGTATCCCACTGCAATCAGTATCTTTCAAGCTATCCACCAGTAAAATTTGAAGGCAATCAGAGCACTTACTATTTATAGTAAGCCACTTCTGAAATAGGCTATAAATAGTAAGTCGGCATCAGGCGCTAGTGTGAACGGGCAAGTCTACCGATGAGGGTCACGTCATTCAAATTTCAAGTCAAATGGAGTTGTGGAGGTCATGAAATCAAGCAATTGCTATAAATAGTAAACCACCTTTAGAAACATGCCATAAATAGCAGGTCAGCTCAGGACGGCAGTGTGAACAGATCAATTAGGTCATGAAGATCCCGTGGCGCGAATTCCAAATCAATCCAAGCTTCAAAAGTGTGAAAATCAAAGGACTTACTATATTTAGTAAGGCATGAGCTGGCTGGTGAAGATGAGAAAAACACCTAAGTCTCAAGAACATCCTGCTTGACCCTTGAAATGCGCCCATGGTTGGTGAAGGTTGAAAATTTTCCAAGTCTGAAGTTCATCCTGCTCACCCCCTCAAATGCGCCCAAGATGGCTGGCAGAAGCTGAGAAAATTTCTAAGTCTGGAGTTAAGTCCAGTAGGACCCCCAAAATGCGCCCTCAGCTCAAGCAGATGATGGAATAAAATCTAAGTGTTGAAGTTTATCCTGTAGACACCCCTAAATACGCCCTCATGTCAGGAGGTTGATAGAAAAGTTTCTAAGGCATGAAAATATCCTCCTCCACCCCTCAAATGCGCCTTGTCTTGCTCAGCTGTTGATAAAAAATTCTAAGTGTTGGAGTTAAGTCCACCTCCACCCTCAAAATGCGCCCTCATCCAGCATGTGATAGAAAAAAATTCTAAGTGTTGAAAATTGGAAGTAGACCCTCTCATATGTGCCTAAGGAGAGGAGAGGGTGATTAAAAATCTCTAAGGCATTGAAACTAGAAGTTAACACCTCCAAATGCGCCTGGGACAAGAATTGAATATTGAAGGAATTTCTCTAAGGCAAGGAAATTGGAAGTGTAGAGGGCTAAATGCGCCCAACTTGAGCAAGTGATTGGAAAATATTCAAGTATGGCAAAATGAAAGTGAAGAGGGTTAAATGCACCCAAGTGCCAAGAGGTAGCTTGAAAATTTCTAGGGCAAGTTGAAATGGAAGTTCAAAGATAGTAAATGCGCCTAGCTTGTGAAGGTAATGAAAAATGTTTGACTCCACCTCAAGTACGCCTAAAGGAGAAGTAAGAATAGACTTTGGTGAGAAATTTTTTTCAAAGGTTGAAAAATAAAAAACTAAAAGTACCCCTTCATTTGTATACACATGAATTTGATGTCTTCAGGGAAGAATTTCCTTCTAGATACTGGATATCTTCAACAAGGATATGATTTTGAAATTCTTCACGTCTTGCCGGAGACTTTAAGAGGGGAATATTTTACTCAGACGCCTGCTTGATGAAATATTTTAGAGGAAATGAATTATTTTTTTAAGGCAGATGGGTTGGAAATTTGGCTAAGGCAAAAAGGGGATATCATGCTGGTTGGAAAATTTTCTAAGACAGAGAGGAATCAAACAACACCCTCTAAACGCGTTGTCAAGTTGGATAAAGTTTCTAAGGCACAACTTCAAGGTACACAGGAAGCAAAGTACAAGATGGGTTGGAAATTTGGCTAAGGCATGAAGAATTTGAGGAAGAAGTTTGCTAGAGAAGCAAAGTACAAGATGGGTTGGAAATTTGGCTAAGGCATGAAGAATTTGAGGAAGAAGTTTGCTAGAGGATAAGTGATGAACCCTATCAGATCCGGAGATCACTCAGACATTGGAGATCAAAGCATGGAAATCAGGTATGTAAGGAGAGTTTATATTATTAAGTGTTCTAATGCTTTTCTCTTTATTTGTTTTGTAGAATGAACGCCAAGGCCAAAGCACGATGACTTGAAGTGATGAAGCAAATGGTCCAAGATCATAAAATCATGGAGAGAGATATTGGAAGAAATGGCTAAGTGTTGGGATTTCTCCTCAAAGACCCAATATGCACCCAAAGCAGTCAGGCGAATGGCGAGGAAGAAATGCGTGAGTCCAAGATAAGAAAATCCTTCAGGATCAGGGGTGGAGAAATAATGAAGGCTCAGGCGTTGAAGAATTGAAGAATGACGGCTAAGAAGAAGATCATCCTCAAGCACTGAAATGCCCTCAAGACTAAGGAAGAAGTTGAAGCCATGATGATCAGACTCACCCAGTTTGCAATCAAGAAGAGTAACAAGAACAATGCGAACGCATCTATGGACAAGAATCTTCTAGAAGATGGTGGACATTAATTACTCATTTATTACCCCACTCTTCTTGGTGGCGGTTTTTAGGGTTAGGACTTATGTGGCTCGATCTGAGCCATCCGTTGGACTTGGCCAGCTATATAAAGGCGCATCCCCCCTCATTTGTAATTATTAGACAGTAGACATAGAGTAGAGAGACAACTTAGAGATAGCTTAGTTCAGATTGGTAGGATAGTTTGAAGAAGGAAAGTTTTTCCTTTGAAAACTTTGTAAGAAATTGTTGTGAACACTCTCTCAATAAAAAGAGTTTTCATTGATGATGATCTCGTCTTTTGTTGTGAGTAGCTAGCAAGGTTTCTTCGTCCTTTTGATTCGAGTAGAACTTAAAGTAGAGTAAATTTCATTTCATGCAAATAGTAGATAGTAGTTAGCTGTGGAATGTGGTCTTCAATTTGAGCAAACTTCATCTATCCATACCACTAGTGGGCTCGCTGATGGTGAGTTCGCCGTGCATGGTCAACTGGAAGCTTGTGGACTTAACTTCGATTACAATCTTCATGTTGACAGGCGTCGTCGTGATGGTGTCTTCATTGTTGAATTGTAATCTAAATATCTTTAGTTACTCCCCTTGAAGATTGCATCGGTTCTGTGGAAGCTGTCCGAAGTGAGGCAAAGCGGAATCTGGTTGAGGCTTGTGAAAATTGATCTCCACGTCCCACGTGTAGATCAGTCCATAGCATCTTTTATCCTTGCACCCGTTTTAATTCAGTACTTTCTGGTTAGTTCAGGAAATAGGAGCTTTATAGACAAACCTTTCGAGCATTCAAATCCCTTTCTCCGCTGTTGAACAATTTCATAAGTCCCCTTGAAATACCAGCAAATCACATCGAGCCAACTGAGACTATCCATTGCATGAGGGAACGTTGGAGTTGAATGCATGATCTTTCTAGCAATCTTAGCATGCACGTGATTTTGTTCAAGAGAGGATAGAGTCGCTATTGGTAACTTTATTCTATGTTGGTGCAGTCACGAAAATCACATCAACAGTATCCACATTGGTTGGACCACTAGAAATTCCACAATTGCTAGACACCATTTTACCCAACAAATCAGGTTTCCAGCTTAAAAAAATCATCTTTAGAATCTGAGTGGCATCTAGTATCTCATATATATTAGCGTTCAATGGGCACATGTCCCCACTAGTTCAATTTGATGTCCCTACCTGAGGACTTGGAAAGGATGTCCCTTTTATTTCAAGACTGAACAGCCTGCTCCATTTGGTGCATAAAAATAAGAAAGGTAACTTTCTAAGAAAAAATGCTAAAAACCTCTAAAAAGCTAAACAAGGGGATTGCCATTGCAAATTTAGTACATTGTACTTTAAAAAAAGCAAAAAAAAAATCAGCTGCTTTTAGTTTATTCAAGTTTTTTTAACAGCCATCTCCTCATCATCCCATTTCTATGCCCAAAATTTGGGAAGCCGCTGTAATGTCCCTGGATTGGGATTTTAAACAATTTGCAAATTTTATAATATTTAAATAAAAAAAGCAACTAAATGTAGAAGATGAATTTTGGAAAATTATGAAGTTTTTGTATTTTCTGATTGTTGTATAAATTGAAAGCAGACTATAATTAAACACTAAACCTATACTAACCCAAACCCTGCACTGAATTTGCACTATTAGTTAAGGACTGAAATTAAATAAATCCTAGGCACCAGGCGAATCACAGCAATATTTATGAATGTGATAAGTGATAACAAATAACAATCGGGTATTAGTCCAATAAGTATTTCCAGAACTTGATGCAGCAACCAGCAACATGGATGAAACTAAACTAAATCCTGGATGCAAATGCAGTTTAAAGCAGTATCAAGCTGGCATTAACAATGCATAACAGCAGGTAATGATTTGATTAACCACTAGTATGTAATTTCCAGAATCTGACTTATGATATTTGTAAATTAAATATTGATTAGAATCAGATCGTGATAAATCAGCAAAATAATCAGTAGCATAAATATAGATCAGGATCATGTAGAAAAATAGATGTTATTTATTATGAAATTTGCAACATAAACGGCTGGACAGCCAATGTAATCAACAATAGTGTATGCAACAGCAGCAACAAAGCCTCAGAAACTACCCATATTAGATTTGCAAATATTAATCAATACAAACATCTGCAAGCTGAAATCTTCAATAAATCATTGTAGAGACATTGTAGCAAGCTAAAAATGGCTTCAATCTGTAGTTAGTCAAATAAAACAATTTATATTAATTATTGTCATCAGCGCTTTTGTACCATTGAAGGCAGTTGATAGTTACCAATGGTTGGTAGTTCTCAAACAACCGCTGGCCACTTTAAATGTTGGCATTGTACACATGATTGAAGACTGCATGCATGGGATTCCTAGAACATTTCTATGAATGAATATATCCACATATCTTTGTGAATTGCTGTATGTATTGGTTATAGTTCTCGTATTTACTATTTATTCTGTAATATCTAATCAAGTAGAAATAGCAATTAACATTTGGCACCATTGCCTATAAGAACTCTGGTCGAATACAAAAGTAGGAAAAAATGGCAATCTAAATGGGACAGCCAGTGGAAGAACTTATAGAATCTAACAAGAAAGACAAGATGAACTCACACAAGATTTAGTAAATCTGTGGGACATATTCGTCCAAGAGCACGTTCTGGGGGAAGCCATCAGAAAACAAATCCCTCAGGACATGATTTGGAACAATCTGCAAGTAAACGGCGAAGTAGACCACCTTTTAAACTGATTACCAAGACTTCCACGACACTTCATCATTATACAAGACCTCTATGCAGAAAAAGAACAAGAACAAGAACAATGTCACCAACAACTACTACAACTATATGAGGAAAGAAACTGAAGGGAAGAAGAACATGCTACTGATTTCTGATGCATGTCGAAGAATTAATGCCTTTACACCTGAATAAAAATGAGAAAAAATATAAAGCGGTCACGAACCATTAGATCAAAAGATTAGAAGGTCCCTATGAATAAGGCAACAAAGGGAACAAAGGAGACGATTGAAGGGACAAGTTGAAGAAGGCAAAGGGTTTTTGACAGAAAGTTTGAGCCCATCCAAGAGAAAAAGCTGAAGTGTAAGTAGAAGTCATAGTCAAGAGGAAAGAAAAACTTCCCTGATAGAAGAATACATGAAGGAAGAGTGAGAGGAAATAGCACAACATCTACAACTCCTTGATGAAGCACACATAGACCTCGCTAACCAAGTCGGAGAACCATCCATACAATCAACGTTGGACGAAGGGGAGGGCAAGGGAGAGCCCACAGAGGAAATAACACGACGTCTACTACTCCCCGATGAAGCATACATAGACCTTGCCAACCAAATTGGAGAACCATAACCACAACCACACCTATAGTGTTGAAAATGCAACAAATTGGGACATTTTGCTAGAGAGTGTCAAATCGACCAAAACAAGGTCGGAATGTTATGCAAATTGTGCGGACCAAGCGACCATGAGGATGCAGATTGCCCAAAACAAAAGGAAGCATCAATATGCTAGGGATGGAAGAACAAGACAAAGCAATCCTCGACGTTACTTGATCACAAGCTAAGAAGGTGATAATCGTGATATACCTAGACCCTCAAATGGAGAAAGAGAGATTCTGAGAGGCTAAGGTAGAAGTAGAGCAAGCCATGATGAAGGAATGAAGGAGTTCCAACAAAATAGCAAGGACCTCTACACAGTTTGAATCGAAGAAAAATATTGTAAAGAAAGTACTGCAAACCACCATACTTATATGAATGGCATACCTATTACAAAATGTGCCACAATTACGAGTAGCAATCACTAGTGCCGCAAAGCATGACCAAAATAAAAAAGAAGGCACAAGTGAAGACATAATAATAGAACCGGCACCACCACATGAAGAACAAGTCATCGACCTGATGATATTGGAAATCAACATGGGAAAGAAACCGGCCATCATATGGAAATCTTGGGGACCTTGAGAAACACAATTGTGGACGGAGGATCGGTAGTAAATGTGTTACTAGAAGACACATGGAAGTGCTTGGGAAAACCAACTCTTTGGCCACCAACCTTCCAACTTGTGGTAGCCAATCAGCATGGAAACAAACCTTTAGGGATGCTAATGGCATAGAAGGTAATGGTTGGAACTCAACAATATTTGTTAAACTTTGTGGTCATTCCCTTAGAGAGAAAAGCATACGATGCACTACTAGGGAGAGAATGGCTCATAGCAACCAAGGTGGATCACAATTGGAAAAAAACACTCTGTCAATAGAAAATAAGGGAAAAAAGTACGTTATCGACTTGAAGGACCAGGCAATGAGTGAGGAGGTCACCTATGATTCAGAGTCGAAGAGAGGAGAAACATGGATAGAAGAATGAGGGTGCATGGACCCGAATGATGAAGGGATACTAGACCTCCAACACTGCTTTGAAGATGTAACCAATTCTTTAAGAGGACTTTTCAATTGGCAATTAGAAGACTATGAACTATTCCAGCAAGGTTGCAAATGATACAAATCGAAGAGATAGAAGAAGATCGGGTGACGACAAGCCACAAGTTCCCTCTGAAGTACAAGGAGTACAAAGGGGAAGTTGCCAAATTGAACAATAAGCCAACCCCATAACTTCTAATGGGATAGGATGATAAAGTACAAGAACCAAAGACACAAAAATTGAATCAAGGAGATAATGATAACCCTCAAGTGATTATGGTGGGAGACAACTGGGACCTAGTACTCAAAGCGGCGGCATTCAAAAAAAATTGGACTATAAAGATGCCCTCACCTAGATGTACAAAAATATGGAGTGCCACTAGAGTTGTGCGTACACAAAATAACTTTAGTATTGAGAGCACAACCAGTACGAAAATGACCGTATAGAAATAGAGAAGATGCTAGAGGCAAGAATAATCTTTCAAGTAGAGACCAATGAGCGGGTCTCCCCAATCGTCATATCACTCAAAAAAGAGTTTGAACAAATTCGGGTACGTGTAGATTTCAAAAGCCTAGATGCAATCACTATCAAGAACTTGTTTGCAATCCCCTTCACCGATTAAATCTTAGAAGTAGCACGTCACACAATCGACTCTTTCATGGAAACGTTCTCTAGATATAACCAAATCAATATCGCAGAAGAAGATAATCTAAAAACTACATTTGTAATAGAAGAGGGAGTATATGCATACAATCGGATGTCGTTTAGACTATGTAACGCTCTGACCATATTTCAGAGGATAATCCTCCAGATCCTTGATAAGATGTCGATAGGAAATTTTAAAGCGTTCTTGGATAATTGATCAATGTACAATGACCAAGAAATGCACCGAAAGGCTCTGGAAAAATGTATGGAGGGATGCAAACCCACACAATTGGCCCTAAATCTGAAGAAGTGCTGATTCATGGTACCCCAAGGAAAATTACTAGGACACTTAGTTTATAAAGTAGGGTTAAAAACAAACCTAGATAAAATAAGGGTGATTGTATAGATGGAGGCACCAAGGGATGTAATGGGAGTGAAATCCTTCTTGGGCCATGTCAGCTACTATCGATGCTTCATAAAGAATTTCATTTAGATATTCTTAAATATCTTACTTGTTGGATATGCTTACACGAAAAGGCCATTATTTGCATGGACAAAAGACCAAGAGAAGGCATTCAATGAACTAGAAGTGCGCTTAATTAGTTCTCCCATTCTAGCATACCCAGATTGGGACAAAGAGTTTCATGTACATGTGGATGCATAGAACTTCCCATCGACGCAACATTAGCACAAGTGGGACCACAAGGGTTGGGCTATCTTGTCTTCTTTGGCAATCAATTACTATATAAGGCCAAACATAACTACAACACAACCAAGAGGGAAGCATTGGGAATGGTATAATTCACGCAAAAGTTTCAGCACTTAAGCTTGGCAACACCCTTTACATTCTATGTGCACCATCAAGCGCTAATGTATCTAGTCAATAAACCAATCATTTAAGGTCGAGTAATTTGATGGTTGTTACTGCTGCAAGAATTTACATTCACCATCATCATACGACCAAGGAAGAGCCATGTTATAGAATATCAACTGTCGAGGATAAAATCAAGTGAACCATTCGAAGGTGTGAATGAAGATTTCCTGGATGCCCACTTGTTCCAAATAGCAACATTGCTTCCTTTGTACGAGAAAATTTGAGAGTATCTCTCCACATCAACATTCCCAAAAGATATGCCACTAGGAAAAAGGAGAAAATTAGCCTTGAAAAGCAGGACCTTCCGACTCATAAATGGGCTCCTATATAAAGTGGGATCCAATAACATTCTTAGACAATGTGATACGCAAAAGGAGATCAAAGGTGTACTCGAAAAAGCACACGAGTGATTGGTAGGAAGCCATATGGAACCTGATGCTACAACTCAGAAGGTTCTCCTAGCGGGTCTTTAGTGGCCGATGTTCCATAGGGACGCATGGGAATGGGTAATTGGATGCGAGACTTGCTAGAGAGTAGGTAAACTATTAAAAAAGGGATTATATTCCACTCTCTCCATCATAGTTGCAAGAACTCTTTGAAAGATGGGGATTGGACTTGATTGGCCCACTTAAGGTCAGCCAATTGCACAAATGCAAATACATAGTGGTAGCCACCAAGTATCTAACCAAGTGGGCGGAAGCCAAAGCACTACCTAACAACACAACACTTGATATGGCGAGGCTCATTTATAAACACATTGTCACAAGGTATCGTATTCCTATTCAAATCACTAGCGATCGATGTCATTTTGTCAACCATGTCATTTCACTAATGACAACGAATTTTTATATATTCCATACTCTCTCAAGCCCATACTATCCGAGAGCAATCGGCCAGGTGGAGTCAACATACAAAGTACTCATCTTGGTCGTTCACAAGTCATGTGGCATTGAAGAAACGAATTAGGACAAAAAATTACCAATCATACTATGGGCCGACAGAACACGGTACAAGGTAACCATGGGACATACATCGTTCCAATAGATGCATGGTCAAGAAGCAGTAGTCCCTACAAAGTACATGGTACCAAGTCTCCGTATTGTAGTTGAGAATCGATTAGGAGATACAAAAAGTTTTAAAGAATGCCTTTTTCAATTAACCAAGCTAGATGAAAAAGGAGTGTTAGCACAATGGGCAATCAAGGCAATGCAAAAACTTCGGAAGTATTGGCATGACAAACACCTCCAACAGATGAATTTCTGATCCGGCCAGTTGGTTTTAAAATACAACAGTCGCAACGAAATCAAGCCCAACAAGTTCAAGTTAAGGTGGTTGGGACCCTTTAAACTAAGAGTAATACAAAATGGCTCCCTCCAGTGGCTCCTTTTCTTCCTTTCCTTGTGAACTTCTAATGTGGCTCCCTCCACTTTTGTCCTTCAATTTTGCTCCCATTTACTGTGTTCCCATCCTTTCTACTTTTGCTCACTTTTGAAGTGGATCCAAACCTTTTCCTCTCCACCTCATCCACTTTCCATATCTTGTTATGCAAACTTTCTATGTATACTTCCCCCTCTTCTTTGTGGACATCCTTCTTCCTATTGGACATCCAAACTCCTTCCACCTTCCTTCATCCATCCTGCAAAGTTTTTGCACCCATTTCGCTCATCTTATGGAGTTACATTGCACTCTTGGATTTCCATCAAAAGTCGAGTTCCAATATTTACTTTTGCATAGTTTTCCCAATAACTTCCTATAGTGCTTTGCTACTCATTCCTTCCTATGTTACAAAATGTCACTGGAGTTCCTAACTTCTAGACCTTTATACGATGTCCAATTCCTGACCTCTAGTCTTGCGTAAAAATTCCACATCTCCCATTCTCACATCTTGCTCCACTTCGAATTCCTACATTTCTTTTAGATTGCTTCCCCTACACTGATCGGATCTTCCCAAAAGCACCATTAATTCCCAATTTGACTCCTGCAACTACCAAATTGTTTTTTCCCACCCAAACATCATTATCCATCTCAAGGGTGTGGATTCACATGTGATTTTCAATTTGGAGGATGAGGGTGACCATATAACTATTAATGTAGTTGTTTGAAATGCTAATGGTCCTCAAGTTTGTTTTTTATCGTTTATCTCGTGGATTCAACGGGATTCCACTTACTTGGCATGCCATCTCCAATTATCAGTCAAATTCGCACAAGTGACTAGACAACCAAACTAATGTTATATATACTCATTCACCTGTCATTCAAATGGTCGGTCATTTTCATTTTTCCATACAACTGCAAGTTCTGAGGAGCTTCTAAGGTTTCAACTCCTGAAAATCTAATTGCCATTAGAGCAACAACTTTTGTAAATCATAAGGTTGTAATGTAAATAGTTTTTGTAATTGAATGTCTCCATAGCACGATTTGTAGGTCTTTAAGGGAATTCTATGCTTAGATTCTATCTTGCCACATGTGCTGGTATGATTGTAATAGGTATTTGACGAATGTTGCAGTATTACATATGGATTTCTACAATTTGGGGATGGATTACTAGGTATGCTTAGTTATTTGATATCATATTTGTGGTGTATGCATCTGCACAACTCATATTCTTTTGTGATTCAATATGTTATTTCTCTTGGTATGTTGTGACTTTGTAACCCAATGGATTAGGCACTGGTCCTGCAAGTTAATGATCCACCATGCACTTAAACTAAAAAATCATTCACCAATAGTTTAGGAGTAGGAAATTAGTTTGTATGCATTTCATGATTCAACGGTAGAACTAGGCAAGCATCTTTAGCAATCCATAACTATTCTTAACTTTAGAAGTCATGTTTTACATACCTACATCTTGCAGTTGTGCAATAATGTGCTTATTAGCTTAATATGAGGTCTTATATACAGTAGGTTAAAACTATGGTCTAGTGATAGTCTTTGGGACCAACCGTACATTGGGTACCACTGCAGAATTTTCAGTTTGTTCATCTTGAGTCGTGACTATTCCTGTTATGGAGACCTCTAGGGAAGCCCCCCTTGGGTCTAGCTGAGCCCAAAGTGAAGGAGAGATTACCCAGCCTCAATGATTGGTCCATTGTTGTCCTGCCTGATCACAAGTTAGAGGTCTGTTGCTCTAAGTTTGACACCACCAAAGCTCAAAGAACGACTTGGCTATGGAGATTTGGGAACCTACACCTTTGAGAACCAGCACTACCTTTTGATGTTTGAAAGCTGCTGTTTTAGATTTTTTCCAAAGTATTCATATTAGTTGGGCCATTGGGCATTCCACCATTTTTTCTTCCAAATTGAAATTCAACTTAAAATGATCATCTCTAAACATTGTGTGGCGTCTTGTCCTCGATATGTCTTTAATGTCAGGTAAAAATTATCTCCTCATCCAGATATGTTATGGTGATGAAAAGATATACACAGTGAAATTTAAAGAACACTAGTAAAATAACATTCTTAATACACTTTCAAAACACTATTGTTATTTGCACTTCTTCTACTCATTTTAGAGCTGACCCACTTCCTCTATCCCTGATGTCCTATATTCAGAAAGCCTACAGCCATTAATATTGAATCTTCATCATTCTGTAGCCTAGGCCCTTTCATCCAACACTATTTTAGAGACCCAATCACTCAACCAAATTTGAAAAATCTACAATGGTTGGAAACAAGATAACAGGTATAGCAAGGAAAGTAATGCATATACAACATTTAGCCAGATTAAAATTTAAATAATTTGATCTTTCACAAACCATATATTTGTCTTGAATGGCAAGTGAAATTAAGTGTTTCTGCACAGAATAAATATCCAAATATAAGAAATCTATTAAATACCTGGAGAACCATATTGTTGGGACGTGAAGGATAAGCAAACCAAACATCCTTGAGTTCAACCTCTCCGTCATCATGGTCACTGTCACATTCAGCATCAAGATTATCTTTCTAAGAAACCGGAGAATATGTCTAGTCATACGTATTTAGATACTACATTCATATATGTATTGCTACTATAACTTCCTAAAGTAACTATAATCTAGGAAAATTTCGTACAAACTTAGATTTGGCTCCTACTATGTGAAGAACATAATAGACCACATAGATCTTGAGCTCTGACTCTTACTGTAAAGGACATTTGTTTCCTGATTTTGGCATGCTTGAAATGCGATCTAATAGCTGAAAGACTCGCCGACTTGCTCCAGCAGCCTTCATAGCTGTTGTATACAGTCCTGATAAAGAAGACACAGACGAACCCACTGAACACAAGACACAAAAAACATTAGTGAAGTCATAAATGCAATCTAGTATCCACTGATACATCGCTCTAGCTGTTGTGAGGAAAAAATTGTTTAGAGTCTACAAATATTAAATAAACCCAGATTTTGTATATAAAGAATTTGATGATTTGAATTTCTTAGAAAATAGCAATGACCTGTGAGGCTGTAAAGTATGAATGAGGTTAGATCTCCAGTTGTCATGGACCCATATATGGTCAAGTAAGCACCATAGATGACAACAGTAACAACTGACAGAGTTGATGCTGCATTCATTCCTCCAGCAAATAGCCCAATCACCATCTGCTCATAGAAAAGGATAATAAAGAAAACCAGTTTATACTAATGCCTTGTTTACTATTACTTTCTAATGTGTTCTACAAACTGATCAGACATCACATTGTTTTGATAAAGCAATGCATGCAAAACAAATATGCTTAGCATCTTGGAAACTTACAGCTTGTTTAAGGCCAAGCTTCAAAGTCTCATCTACTTTTTCTCCATACCGTGAGCTTTCATAATCTTCCTGTGCGAATGATCTTACTGTACGTACTGCACCAAATGATTCCTGCAAGACACATATAACAATAACTACAGCATAATCTTCTTATTGCCTTCGTTGCAATATAAATTAGGATACAGGAAACATATATTACTTATTTGAGAATCACTTGTATTCTAAGAAAATAATGTTAAACCTGTTTTATATTTGTTTATGGCCAGTTGCTTTTGAGAAAGTTATACATTAGTTCATTTCATAGTTGTTGTACCCAAAATAAATTTTTGCTTCAATAAGGCATTTTGATTAAAATGATCTAAATCATGTAAAATTGTTGTCAAAAGTCCGTTTTAAGTCAAACAAAACATAGGCTTTTTGTGGGTTTACATCAAGGAAGATACTTGCAAAATTCTGAAAATTTGAAAATTAGAGTTTCAAACCCCTGTTTTTAGGAAAACCCCTAAAAATAGGACCTTTCCACAATTAGTTGAAAATGATTTTGATAGGATAAATTGGCTTCATGATCACATTGGTCAAGTCAAAATCACCAAAAAGTTTGTTTTACTTTGGTGGGTCTATTTTCATTTTTCAGGAGAAAAGTTAGGACCTCCACAGCCATTAATGGCAGAATGGCCAATAACAGGTGTCGAAATCCAAGCCTCAAAAGCTTCAAGGAAGAATCCATGGCGAAAAATGTTCAAAAAGATGCTTCTCGATGGAGGGGATTTTAAAGGTCAAAAATTTCGAAATTTTCTAAGTCTGGAAGATGCATGCCTTGCTACCAGAAAGTTGCTACGCGGTCAATGCCTTGGTGAATTTTTCAAGCACCTGTACATGCAACATGGTGAAAGCAATTGCTACAATGAATGCATCCGCGTCGTCAACAACGATGATCAAGTTAGTCGAGCTACAACGGTAAATGTGAAGCGCGAAGAGGTGAAGATCTTAAAGGAAATGATGAAGCTGCAGTCAAAAGAGCCCCTGCTCACCAGGGGCGCCCATTAGTTCAAGAGGTCAAAGGAAATCATCAAGTCTTGCCTAGATAGTCATCTCCTTCGTAATTCTGCCAACTTTACGACAAATCATCAAGCAAATCCAACAGATCCATCAAACCTCATCAAATGAAGGCAGAGGCAGAAGGTGCTGAAAGCAAAAGTCATAAAAAATGGCAGTCAAAACATAAAAAAAGAGCCCTTGCTAACCAGGGGCGCCCAAGCATTAAGACTATCCAGATGTCAGTTTTTGAGCAAACTTATCTTTAGGTGATCTCCCTGGCATTAGCTTAGCTTTGCAATGAACCTGTTCACCAGTCTACGAGACGCATCAAACGATGGCAGCTGTTGATCATCCGAGCATGTGAAATAGAGGGTAAATCAATGAACATCAAAGCAAAAGAGC
>VDFB02367720.1:255973-317798 GCA_007258455.2 Sequoia sempervirens
ATTGAAAAACTTCTATAACTTTCAAACTACTTAACATTTTTTGAATTTACAAGATGCACCACATTCTATGCTTCACATACTATAGGATAAAAAAAAATGAATTTCATAAATTTTTGACCAAGTTATGGTGGTCAGACACATATGTTTTAATAATTTTGAAAAGTTCTAATAAAAAAATCATAACTAATTATTTACATGGAAAAAAATTACAAAAAAAAATTGGCACATCCGGGCATGTGTCCTCTATATATTAAAAAATTCAGAAAAAAAAAATATTTTTTTTGTACTTAGGGTGGTCAGACATACACCTACTTCTTATCTTTTTCCTGAAAATTTAGTACCACTGCATTGAAATTTCAAATTTTCTCAAAACAAAATTATTTTTTTCCAAGGACTAGTAGCCTAGAACTACATTCAATTTGCTACAACTTTTGTTCTTACATATTTTTTAAATTATGTTAATAACCTATTCAATTTTTATGTCAAGTTGCCTAACTCTGATTTTTTGAATTTTCATCGCCACTTAGAGGCCTAGTTTGGACCCCCATGATCCTGCACATACCCAGGGATATGTTCAAATCTTTCACGTGTCTGTAGCCAAAATGGTTGAAAGGTAGAAAAAGGATAAAGAAAGTAAGGATGAACTAAAGTCTCAGGTCCAGGATTTAACTGAATGTCTAAGGTCTCTTTTTGAGCTTGTCGCTCAACCTTTATCACAGGTGAGTTCCTCTGTTGAATCTTTAACCATGATTGGAAAAGAAGTCATGACAAAAATAAAAAGTAGCCAAACTCTAAGCAAGGTTGTGAAGGAATGGAGTGAGTGTTTGTCTATGAAGGGAAGTCTTGTTATTTCTGATCTATGAAATGTCTCCAGAAAGCAAATGCCTGGAAAACTACTTTGGTGGTGGAAATTGTTGCAATTGGAAAAGAAGAAAATTTGTAGAACAATTATCAAAATGAATTGAAATTAATGTTAAACTGGGATATGGAGAAGCTGGTTGCAGAGCAGATTATACCTAATGCTTCAGACAATCGTTGTGTAGTATGGAGCAAAGGCATAGAATGAAAATTGCAAATTGCTAGAAAAAGCTCACAAAAGCTAAGGGAAATCATAGATGAACGCATTGCCATTTCAAAAGAAGCATGGGGTACTTTGGTTGCTCTCAGGTTATAATGGGACAAAGGTGAGATTAAAGATGATATAGATATCAAAGGTATGATAGATGGTTTCCAGAAAATAGTCAAGGGTACACTTGATTCACCTTCATTCGACATCGAGCATCTGAAGAGGCTTAGCAATCTACACTTGGTCACATCTCAAGCAATCAATCATATGAAAGCCTGTGAACAATGCATCAAGATGATTGAAGATAATCAATTGTCATGGAGGGTACGAATGACAAATGTGACCATTCCTCGGCATAAAGAACTATTACACATCCTCAAGACTTTTCAATCCTTTCAAAAAAGACCCGTGGTGACTTCGGAAGCTGGAAACGAAGCGACGCCATCATGATGGCTTAACTGCTTTTATTTTATTTGTTGCCTTTTAAATTCTAGTCAGTTATGGACAACGAAGATGCAGTTGCTCATCTGCCTATTTATTTGTATCTATAGACACTGAAAAGTGTCCTAATCAATATCATACACTTAAAATATATTTACTAACATCATTTCCTCTTTAACCCATCCTCTTTTCTCTTAATTGATTTAATTAGTCTAGCTAATTAATTAATTGCATCATTTTCATCTATTGGCCTAATTAATTTAATCGGGGTAATTCATCTCTTTTCGCACTAACACTTCATCTAATTAAATAAAATAAATCAAAACATTTAATTTAATTCCTTAAGTCATCTTATTTAATTAAATATCATTTCACCTTTCCCCCATTCATTAAATTAATTAATTTAATGAATATCTCTTTAATTCTTCTAATCCCCTAATTGGATAATTAAATCTTGTTTAATTAGCAATTGAACTAGCTTTCCTCTAAGAAAAGGGAATATTCCTTATCCCCTTTTTGCACAATTAAAACTTTATTTTAATTTATAAATTACCTTTTTTCCTCACCCAAAGGAATATTATCTCTTCTCCAATCATCTCACTTGGCTTCTTGAACAAGCTAAACATTTAACCTTTTGAACAAGTTACCTTTGACCTATGTGAGCAGGTCAAAGGTGTTTTTGTTTCAAGTAAGTGTGAGCCCTCGATTAAATCCCATCATGCATTCTCATTCATTGATGAGAATCCATGATCCATGCCTCTCATCCCCTTCATCTTGGATCATTAATTAAACTTTTTGATCTTTGCCCTTCATTCCTCATTTGCTCTCCTATAAATAGGTCACTATTTGGAGACAAACGGATCCATCTTTCAGTTGCAAACTTATGTTGTTCAATTCACTTGCATCCATAATCTCATATTTACTCACTTTTTAGCTTATTTTAGTTAGTTTTAATTGCATAATAGCTTAGAGCATTCATTAATGGCTTCCATGCATCCATCTTAGTTTGTATATGAATTAGGGTTTTCATATTTTAGCATATTTTTAGCTTATATTAGCTTAGCAATAGCATAATCAATGCATTTATAGCATAAAATCATGGTAACTTAGCTTGCATCATGTTCATTTTTAGCATAAACTAGGTTTTCATACATCAATCACAATAGTTTCATCGATTCTCTTCCATAGAATCGACTGAAACAGGCTCATTGATCACGGGATTGGGAAAGGGTCATTGTTCCACATCAACACGACACCAATTCCACAACAGGATAAGTTTTAGATGGATTAGAGTAGATGTTTTAAAAAAAATCATAATTTAGTATGTTAGGTTTTGATAAATGTTTAGTTTCAATTTCATTTGAATGATCTTGTTGAGATTCGAGTATTAGTGACTCCGTTATGTTTTGATTCTTCATGGATCAAGTGTAATTCAGTCAATACTAATATTTTAAGTCACATTTTGGTGCTAGAAGGAGGGCAAACCGATAATCTAATCATTTTTTAGCTCGAATTTCATTTTATGTTGTTTTGCAGGACCTAGTGATGCCCAAACTTCAAATAGTAATGCTATTTCAATAGTGTCACCATATAGCGACACCCACACAATTTGGAATCCCGACACTGAATTAATCTACTGATGCTAATTTAAATATGACAACACATTTAATTTGGAGGTATCAAATATTTTAAACAATGCTCAAATTCACCAATCTGACGCTTTCAAATTCCAAACTACGACGCTACCATTAGTAGCAATGCCGAGTAAAATACCGATGCTATCGTGCTCACTATTCCTGCTGCAGAGCAACACCCATTTTCACCAGAGCAACACCCAAACTTCAAATTGTGACACTATCGTTTTTAGCGATGCCCCACCAGTGTAAGAAATTTTATATTAGTTTTTTCAACATGTGACTTATTTTCTTGGATTTATCTAACCACTGATGCATTCCTGACTATGTTTTGGTTGTTAGGCTAACAAGGTTTTGTAGGTTTTAAAGACATGGAGAAAAAGTGAAGAAAGTCTCTTCTATCTCAAATTCTATAATTGTAACAAGCTTTCGACGCTTTGGGGCAATTATAACCCAATTTCATGCTTTCTACTTTTTGCTTTAGGAAACACACTAGAGTTCAATTAGGTTTAAAATGAATACTCAAAGTTGGATAAAATTGAACCCTCACATCATCATTTTACTTTGGGTTTAAAATTGAACAAGGAAAACTTCACCTTTCAATTGGTGCTTAAAATAAACTCATCATTGCTTTGAAGGGTTAAAATTTACAATTGTTTGCTATGTTTTGTGATTTTCAATGTTGTTAGTGGATGCGTATGCAATTCTCTCACACCATTTTGTAATCTTGAGAAACATAAACATTCTCTAATACTTTGCAAGATCACCCACATCTTTCAATTGGGCTTAAAATTGAACAATCATGCTAGTGTGAGAAAGAGACATTGTGTGTGTTCCCTCCTTGCACTTTACGCGAACTAGGCAGTCGAACTACAAGTGTACTCCCTCACTTTTGTTACCTTTAGATGGACCTTCTTAAGACCAATTTGAAGGTGACTCCAACCGGTTTTTCACTCGGGTCGGTATATAAATGGATAAGACTAAACTGTCAAGTCCTCATGGTATGTAGGCCTTAGTCGTACAGTGTCTTTCAGAATGGGGTACTACTGTAAAAATTATAAGAGCCCCTAGTAGGATTGATTAAATCCTTTAGTGGCTTGTTGGACGCTCGCAAGGTGCCATGTCCTTGATTACCCTTACTACAACCCATTTGTTTAACAAGCCAAAATCCTAAAATATTTGTTGGTGCAAGAACAGCCATTTTGAAGCCACCCCACATTTGTAATATTCAATTGTAGAAATAGAAAAATTCTTTTTAATCTCTAGATTTTAAGGATTTTGAGATTTGGTGGTCTTGAGAAGTGTGTGTCATGGAGGGGAGCCAGTGTTGCCAAATATCTAACTATTTGCATTGTCTAGTGTTTGGAGAAATTCTAGTGGGGACTCAAAAAATATGACCATTATTATCCTAGGGTTGTAAATGATTGTGAGTCAGTTTAACACTTTGCTTGGTTTCAAAATGATCAAATAACAAACATTCACTATCATCCTCAAAATTTCAAACACTTTGGCTCAAATATAGAATTTTTGAGTTAGCCTTGATATTACTGCTTGTCCTAAGGATTTATCCTTAGTAATTTCTAAATATCTTAAAATTTATCTTAAACCCATATTTTCCCAAAGACAACATAGGAAGTTATGGCTTTAACCTCATGATTTTCATGAAATGGACATTGTGAAAGTTATGATGTTTTTGACATAAACATGTAGTTTGGAAACATAATAAAGACAAGTGTTTGTGGTAAAATCAATTCACTTAAGCAAAGATAAATTGACAAATGAACCCCACATGACTATTTGGAGACTAATTGCTCCCATTGAACAACCTGATCTTCTAGGTGCTATAATTCAGCCAAACTTTGAACTCATAAATGGTGAACAAACCAGTCTTATTAGCAGTTTGAGAAGCTTCACTTTTGAAAACAAGGAAAAAAATACACAGTGGAGAAACACAACAACCATTTTAGACAAAGAAGAGGAACAAGTTGATATAAAGGCCAGAAGGCCCATATTACCACCTCTTGTGTGATAATAAATATCTTCCTTTCTTCCATAAACTTGAATTGTTTCCACATGATCTCACTTAAAATCAAGATCCCTAAGCCAAGGTCTATAGGTCATCATTTTAGACTTAGGCATCTCACTCCAAAATCCCTTAAGAAACACCTTTAAATTATATGAAATCATAAATGATTCGTCGAACAATCAAAATCTAGAGGGGAAAATCTCTAGCACTTCATTTCAGACATAGGAATCATAGAACAAGGTATGGTCAAAAGTGGGCTTCAATATTTTACCGCAATCGTTACACCTTGATGAGAAACTTTTATGCCCGAGCTAGGAGAGACCGAACAGGTTTTAACATTCTCATTTGTCCTCTCATTTAAATCAACATTAGTTTTCTAGGACTTGAACATTTTAGAGGTCTAGCATCATTCTCACTACATTGTTCTTTTCAAAACAAAAGGTTCACTTTTGTCACATCATCAAACATTTCACTCACCCATTCATCAAATTCTCATCCTTCACTTCATCCAACTTGTAAAATTCAAAAACCAATACTTTGGGACTTAAACATCAAACCAATTGCTAACTTAGCTATTTTGTATGTGAAATGTATCCTTTTCCATACACTTAGATAAGTTAGTTATCATCTTTGAACTAGTTTATCTTCAAGGTTACGGGTCTACCCTAAATATTCTCAAGTTCATAAACATCCTTTATCCCAACATCAAAACATCAAACTCAAGTCAAAAGTGTTGTTCCAAAATGTTTGCAAAGATCACTTCCCACATCACTCATCTTTTCACTCCCCATTATCATCATTTCTCCCAAAAGACTTAGAGCATCCCTTTTACCTAAATTTGAGTCAACTAGAGAGTTCAAACATTACAAAACTCAACACAACTCTCCCATAGGTGACAAAAAATTTATGGTAAAGACAAGATCACAACACAAGAGAATCATGGAGAAAACCAAAGTTACATTTACCTCAAGTGATCCAAATCGTTTAGAATTTGATCTTATAAGTCATGTTACCCCATCACAACAACCATCATCTCCCTCACGACCACATGAGATTGAAGACATCACGAATAATCCATTTGAGCTTACTAGGGAGGAAATTTTGGAACATCAAGCCTTTGAAAATGTAGCTCTTATCTCCCCAACGTTTATAGCCTAGAATTTAACACAATATTTCACAACTCCATCACTAGGGCTAAATCAAACTTACATACCTAGTCTTGCAACTAGCTTTGCTAAATATTTTGGTCACACCTCACCATTTGAAAGTAGTACACTTGTGGGTACCCTTGACACTAATCCTCCACCTCCCATCATCGCTTGGACACCTACTTTTGGTGCTCCTCCTATTCTTGAAGCTCCAAAATAGCTACACATACCACTTGAACTTCATTATTCCACCACCACTTCGATATTTTGGGGACAACCTTCTTCATCCACACCTATGAGTACCACAAGTGTGCCTACCATCATGCAAAGCGATACATACCAAGTATCTCAAAATAACACACAATGGCATGTCAATACTATATCACAGAACCAACCCTTAACACAAATAGGGACATCTTTATCCAACTCTCTGGTGGGTTCATCCATCCCATCTACCATTTCCACATCATCCACCATCAATCCACCTCATAACAATTCCTTAGTTACAAGTTTTATCAATCCTGGAAGTACCTTGATCACAAATCCCTTGTTTACATCTCTTGCACAAAGCAATCCTCAAAACATAGGACAAGGGAATCTTTTCAGTCAATGGACTCAAGGTCCTAGTGTGTCATTTCCATTGCAAAATTTAACATCATCTTTTCCCACAGTCCCCTTTACTATGCCAAATCAATTAAGACCTCAGACATACATTCCTCCACCTCATTATACCATCTTGCAAGGAATTTTAAATCAAGGGAATTCCCCACCTTTCACCAGCAATCTGCTACCTACTCAAAACATCAGTATCCACAATCCTTCACAGATGTCTCAACAACCACCTAATCCCACATTGCAAGCACATGCCTTAGCTCTACAGCAAGCACAACAAGCCTATCAACAAGTCGTACAACAACAACAACAGCAAGTAGCTTTAGCACAACAACAACAAGCACAACAAGCAGCCTTAGCACAATAACAACAACAAGCACAACAACAACCTTAGCACAACAACATCAAGAACAACAAGTTGCCTTAGCACAACAAAAAAATCAAACTCAACAAGCAGCCTTAGCACAACAACAACATCAAGCTCAACATGCAACTTTAGCACAACAACAACATCAAGCACAACAAGCAGCCTTAGCACAACAACAACATCAAGCTCAACAAGCAGCGTTAGCACAACAACAAGAAGAAGCACAACAAGTAGCATTAGCAACACAACAAGTCGCACAACAACATCAAGAACAACAAGCAGCTTTATTAGCACACCAACAATAGTAGGCCCAACAACAAGCCCTAGTGGTGCAACAACAACAGCAAGCTAAACAACAAGCACTACTAGCTAAACAGTACGCCGAACACTAGCAATAAGGTTCCTATTATCCTCATTTGAACATTGTCAATCCAAACGCATCAGGAACATATCCATAACTTTCATAGAATCTCACACTATCATACACCCCATATAATTCATCTGTTTTCCCACCATATGTTCCTCCACCTAACCCGCAAGATGATCTAGCATCACAATTGAAAACACTCTCACAAGAAATACAGGACCTTCACATGGGCAAGACAAAGAAACCTCATACATAGAACTTGTGTCCTTACCCATTTGATCGAAACATAGTAATGATACCATTCCCTCTTGGTTTTGAAATCCCTAAATTTGACAAATATAAAGGGAGAGGAAGTCCTATGGACCATATCAAAGAATTTAACATCATGTGCATGGAGGTGGCTTACAATGATTCATATCTAATGTGCCTCTTCCCTCAAAGTTTAACAGGTCATGCTATGGATTGGTTTTCTCATTTGCCTCCTGGTATCAAATTTTTTCAAGAAATCACTGATAAATTCATCAATCACTTCTCTGTCAATCTTGAAATGGACATCAGTCTAGAAGAGTTATACACTCATAAACAAAATCAAGGAGAAATCTTCGTTAATTTCTTGCAACGGTGGAGACAAAAGAGCTAGTACAATCAAGTGGCCTCTTCCTGATGAACAACAAGTGGGAATCATCATAGCTAATCTCAATCCAAATTTATCATTCCACTTGAAAATGCAATGCATCACATCATATGAAAAACAGGTCCATAGAGCCCTTAACATTGAAAAATCCTTAATCTCACAAGGAAATACCCAGGCTTACAAAGACAATCGTCCTTCAACTAGTTCAAATGAGAAACCTCATGTATGGGCTAAGAACAAAAGCATAACAAACAATGGTTTAGTAGATGCTAAGATCATACTAAGTGCTCCTAGACCCAACAACAATCAAGTTGCTAACATCTAGTCGACTATGCAACAAATAGCACCACCACAAAACAATCAGATCAGTAACACCAACATGCAACAAAGGAAAACCAGCAATAGAAATAACTATCCCAAATGCAAGTACACACAGTTATCACTTCCCATTGACACAATCATGAAGAAATTGGTAGAATCAAGTCTGATAACATTTCTCAACTTTGAAAACTACCAAGAACCACAAGAGAATACATCCTAGTACAAAGAATGTGATCTTTGTGACTTTCATAAAATTAAAGGACATAAAACAACAAACTACATGAAACTCAAGAACATCCAAGATCTCATAGAAAATGATACCATATTTGTTGAGGTACCATTGGGAATCGGGATCTCAAGATATACAAGAACCCTATGTCAGATCATAACAAAGCAAACAACAATGGAAAAGCTAAGGATTACACCAATGTGTAACATACCTATTCCAATGTAGTTGCCTCCTACAATAGCGTTATCACTGTTTTCACCATCAAAGGACCTAGTACAGAATGTGGAGTCACCACACGATGTGGAAAAATAACTATTCAAGGAGTCCCATTTCAATCTAGGACACAACCTACTTTTCCCACATCTAATCCTAGCAAGTACAAT
The DNA here is from genome assembly GCA_007258455.2 of Sequoia sempervirens. NCBI lineage: Eukaryota > Viridiplantae > Streptophyta > Pinopsida > Cupressales > Cupressaceae > Sequoia > Sequoia sempervirens. The sequence continues at coordinate 265,202 of VDFB02367720.1, forward strand.
CTTCTAGATTAGCTTAAATAGACCCCCACAAAAATATCAATCTTAGAACTCTTAAGGTTATCCCCTGCACACAAGGAAATACTAGAAAAATCCCTATATGAATCACCTATTCCTGAGAACATTGATACCGATCAGTTTCAAGCTATGGTAGTGAATATCACCAACCAACTTCTTACCTTCTCCGAGCAAGATCTACCATCACAACCATCTCATAAATGTGCTTTACACCTTGAGGTTGTCATTCATAAAACAAAGTCAAAAGAGTCTTGGTAGATGGAGGTGTTGGTTTGAACATTTGTACCCTGCAATTGATAAAAAAAATCTAGGCTATTCAGAAGATACTATTGAGAAGACAAAAAGTACCACCATCAAAGCATATGATGATCAAGAACGGGTGTCACAAGGAATCATTGCACTTCCAATCCAAGTGGGACCTCTTATTATAGAAACTACATGTCAAGTACTTGATCTTGAATATCTTCCCTATAACATACTACTTGGCCGACCATGGATTCATGTTCTAAAAGTTGTAACCTCTACCTATCATCAGTGTGTGAAGTTTCCTTTCGAAGGCAGAGAAATCACTATCCATGAAGATCTTGAGCCTTTCTACTACTGCAAAATTCTTGAGGCCAAGTTCTATAAGATCCCACAAATACCCAAAAATGATGAAGGACCTACACCATCAAGCTCATTTGTTGACCCATCATCCCTAGCCTCTACCTCAGCATCAAAAATGCTCATTGTGTAGAATATACCCAATGTCAAAGCAATAATCCAAGATGATGGTTGTGGAAACTACAAACTATTGAAAAAAACCTTTGTCTAAGGAGAGTTACCTATTTCTCCTCGCTCTCATGGGAAACCTACATCTAGCACCAAAGAACCAGAGACAATCAAAATGGCAGCTACTACCTTCACCAAGTGGGAAGATTTGAATCCAGAATATATCAATGAGGAAGATATCTCTAAATTGTTGGAAAATTATGCCTCAATCATCACAGGCTGAAACCTCCATTGGAGCCAAGTCGGTGTGATAGCTCTTATGTCTGGCCGACTAGCAGTTTGGAACATCATGGTTTGCACAGGTCTCTATAAACTAGTTTTTGTCTCACCGAATGGTTACACTTTGGAGCCTATCGCTGTGACAAGGAGTGTTCGGTGTGACCTCTTAGCACTCGGGGAGATCTTTGGCTGACAAGCCATTCAATCGTGTATCAGGGAGACTCATGGTGACCACGGGCTTCGGGATAGCCTATAGCAGCTTGGTGAGAAGTCCCAAAGAAGGGTTAAAGTCTCATCGATAGTATGTTTAGTATGAAATTCTTCGGGATAACTAAAGAGTTCTCGCTATGATGTCCCAATGAATAGTTAAAGTCTCACCGACGGGAATGCACTTGGGTTCATCGGAGTAACAATGGTTGTTTCGTTATGATGTCCGTGAGCGTCAAGGTCTCACCGATGTTGCTGAAGTTCATTCCTGTGAAGACCCAAGGGCACGTGGACTCTGGGGTAGCTGGGAGAACTCTGACTTCCCAAAGAGCATAGTTCTGCCCATCATTTTGTTTCAAGACCATACTTTGTTAAATATCCAGTGCACGGTTCCTGGCGGATTGCTAATGGTTTCAAGACATGTGATCCTGAGAAACCCTCGGCGAGAGCGAGGTTTTAATGAATATTCCTTATCATAACATGTGACTTCATATAACTTTGTGACTGGGCATGAGGTTCCACGAAGCGTAGAGACAAGTCTCACGATCGCTTGCGATTCAAGGTAAATATGCTACAAGCTTGAAACATCTTGGCTTATAATGTTCCATCTCACATCGAGAAGTAGTGTTGGTAAGAATGAGGATGATCATAGTGTCTCATCGAGATGCCAACACAATGTGAATTTACACCGCTGACCATCCGTGGTGTGAGTCTCGTGGACCAATAGGAGAAGTTTAATTTGAACAGCTTGGAAGATAGTCTACAGAGCCTGCCTCGAGGAAACTAATATGATCAAGGCTACCTTGATTGTAGAGTGAATGGTTGGTTGGACTGGCTGCATTTGTTATGATTAAATCAATGGATGAATTATATTTTGTGCATAATCAGAATTAAAGGTTCTCGCATAAGATTGTTCATATGAATGCTGCTATAAACAGACACGTAAAGATAAGTCTCAAAACTTGTATGTAATCTTTATTAACGTAATACAAAGGACTTTATGTGGTAGGGTTTTTCTCCCATAAGGAAGCCCAGCATTGGTGTTCATGTGGGATTGTCAAACACTTATTTTTAAGGTTTATCATAGTGCATCTTTAGTTGAATAATGCTGGTTGAATATTTTGTAAACTTAGGAGGTTTGGCAAAATGGTGATTTCAACACAGTGTGTGAGTTAAACTCTCCTATTTAAGGGAAGGCTCCCCCTATCTAAATAACTAAAAACAAATATGGGTGTAACAATAATCTCTCCTCTTGTTTTAGGAAAGATTAAACTCTTTTCTCTTTACAGAAAAAGTAATTTGGAATTTTAAATAGATTTTAACAGTAGCTTGCAATAAATTCAATAGAAAGGAAATGAAATTTCCTAAAAGCTCAAATACTTTTGTCACTTCCTTCGGGACGAGAAAACCATCTCAAGCGGAAAGTCTTGAAAATCTACAATCCTATCTACCCTTTTGAAAGATAATTCTAATGATAATATACGGCATAAGACAGCACAAAGTTTGTGAATATGATGTATCTATTAACTACTAAGAATGGGAATCGTTATGAGCACAAAGACTTGTAATTCTTCTTAACTTCTAACTTATGAATTCAATCTTTCAACATTTACAACACAAATTCTGAAATATTTTTATTGAAGCTCTCCCTAGCAATCTTCCACAATCTTCAAATAATCACAGAGTAATGCTCCAAAATGACATAAGAACACAATGGATGCAAAGTAGGATTTCAACACAAAGTCTAAAATCTGTAACTCTTTGATATTATTTGAAAAAGATAAACTTATAACTATAAAGCTCAAAGTCTTTATGAGTACAAAATTCTATAGAGTTTTCTTGCTTGCCAAAAAGATAAAAATTACAAAGGACCCCCTCAAGTATTTATAGGAGAGAGGTCATGAAAAAAAGGTGGGAGGATCCCAACTAACTTGAGAAATTCTCTCAACCACCAATTACTTGCAATTGACTTATTCCAAATTGCAATCTTAATTTATCTTGACTTGTAATTTGATTACATGTAATTACAATCTTCAATAATGCGAGTAGCATGGCCACTTGCCATTACAATTTCTAACTTTACATGTAATTTGTCAAAACAAAATTACAAATGCATAATTGAAATTATTCTACGTGTCCAAGACATGACTCTAACTACATCATCCTTCATCTACGATGATCTTCATGTTGCTTCAAGATTTTAGAACTTGAAGTATTCAGGATTGGTGAAGACATCTCGAACTTGGAACGAGAATTTGCATTCTTAATGATCTTTGTGTCCTTGGTGAACTTCAACCTCAGCACAGGCTTGGAATAGTACCATTTCTTTAGGAAGGAAGTTCTCTTCATTGCATTCTTTTTCCATGCTTAATTCACTTTGTCCCTAGATGGCTTCATGAGGGTTATTGATCTTCAGGCTACTCCATGAATTACTGTTGTATCTCTTCTTCTTTTGTTCACTGATGAAGAACCCATAACACCTTATTCAAGATGAAATTGTTATAAAACAATGCCCATGCCTTGATTTGTTGGTTTGATAGATCATGTGTGTAAACACGACTGACAAAGGAAGGGATAAATTGATGCAAAAATGGGCTCACAAGTGAATTTCGGGTTTTGGAAGGCTGATTGCAAGTGAAATGTATAATCGGGGTTTTGGGAAGCCATTGCAAGTAAAAGTGCAAAGTAGGAAAAATAGGAAACCATTGCAATTTTATTTCCTTGTGCTAGCTTGTAGTTGCATTTTATACAAAAATACCCTACTTGCAATTGATTGGAAAAATCCCGATTTGCTTTCTAGGGCATTTTTATTCTTTTCTTCATTTTAAGAAAATGAAAATGGAATTATGGAGAAGTAGTTGATATGGAAATGGAATGAATGAACTTAAATGAATCGTGAATGAAAGGTAAAAGGATATGATGGGTGAATGAAAAGATGGGAATAAATGGTATTTTGAAAGAAAATAGAATGGAAACACGTTTTTTACATAGAAAGGAATGTGAATAACGTTTTGAACTAATAGCAGCAAAACGCGTTTTGGAGAATGAAGGAATTTTAAACAATGAAAGGCATTATGAAATGAAAACAATAAAAACGTGTTTTTAGCAATGAAGATGAAGGCGCATGAAAGGAAAGACGTTTTTTATAAAAACTTTTTTTTTTAAAATGCAAGACAAATGAAAACACATTTTTATCAAATGAAGGCATTCTAGAAATAAAAACACATTTATATGAAAGAAAGGCATATGAGATGGAAGGAGAAATGAATGGTGTATGGAAGTGAAAAACGTTTTTTGAAATGCAAATTCCAACTCACACAAAGGTGCCCTAATAAAAAAAGATTTCAAAACATTAAAATGAAGAGAAACAACAAAAATAAAGAGAAACAGATCAGCAACAAGGGAAATCAGGCTTTCAAAAGGCCATTACAAGTTTTCTTTTCAAAAATCGGGTTCTTAAGAAGACATTGCAAGCTTAAAAACTCAAATCGGGCTTTTGAGAGAACTTTACAAGTTGATTTTCATGAAATCGCAGCTTTTTGGAGTCATGACAAGTGCCTTTTAATAAAATCGGGCTTTTGAGAAGTGATTGCAAGCAGAATAATAGAAATCAGAACTTTTAAGAGAAATTACAAGTACTTTAATTGAAAAATTGGAACTTTTATAAGTGATTGCAAGTGCTTTAAATGAAAAAGTAACATGTAAAGAACTTTAAAAGTTCCTACACTTGCAAGTGCTTCAAAAAGTTCCTAAAAAGACTTAAAATGAGAAAATAAAAACAAAATGACTTGCAATAGACACAAAAAGTTCCTATACTTGACTTGCAGTCAAACTCAAAAACTCCTACTTGCAGTGAAGTCAGAAAAACCCGAAATTGACCAAAAACACACTAAAAATGACTCAAAATTTCATGAAAATGAATGAGAACAAGTGAAAAGTGCTAACCCAAAGGACTATAAACCTAAAATTGAGATTTTATAATCTTTGCACCTCGTAATATGTGCCTTAGAAGAGAAATTTTTCAAATTTTATCAAAATTTTGAATGGTTATCCCAATTTTTAACAAGTCAAAAATTTGGGATAACAAACTGTAATTGAAAAATTAAAAGTATATCTACATTCTTCTTTGAGGTATTGACGTTAGGAGAATTGTTTCCACATCTGATTTTCCTTACAAGTGGTATTAGAGCCTAGCCAGTTGTGTTATCCTTGTGGGTACGTTGGGTTTTTTGAGTAAATTTTGTTCAATAAGAGTCTTGTAGAGTTTGTTATTTTTGTTTACAGTCTGAGATGGCTAGCACGTCTGGAAAGTTTGAAATAGAGAAATTCAATGGCAGTAACTTTGAGTTGTGGAAACTCAAGACGGAGGATCTTCTAGTTGATCATGATCTGTGGCTTGCAGTGTCTGGAACTAAACCTACAGGCATGAAGCAAGAAGATTGGGACCTTGCAGATAGAAAGTCTAAGGGGCTAATAAGGCTCTATTTGGCAGACTCAATATTTCTGAATGTGCATGAGGAGAAGACTGCCTCTTCTTTGTGGAAAAGACTGGTGTTTATTTATCAGGGGAAGTCCTTGGTGAATAAATTGTTCCTGAGGAAGAAGTTGTATTCTTTGAGAATGCAGGAAGGAGGTTCTGTGGATGATCATTTGAATACATTTAATATGGTAATTGCTCAATTGACATCTGCTGGTGTAAAAATTGATGAAGAGGATCGTTGTATGCTATTATTGTGTTCTTTTCCATACTCTTGGGATCATCTGGTGATGGCTATTGGGAGTACAACATCTAGTTTCAAGATAGAAGATGTTGTTGGTTCTTTGTTGTTAGAAGAGATGAGAAGGAAATATTTTGAGATGAAGGGCGAAACTCATACTATCGTGAGGAAGACCAAAGAGAAGAAGAAGGACAAGAAGTCCAAATTGAAATCAAGGGAGATTAAAAACTTTTGGCAAGAAGTCCATGTGAAATGTTGAACTGGTGGGCAACCCCGGGTCAGTCCGAAAGGATTGTAAAGAGGAGAAGAAGAAGAAGAAGAAGTATTCTTCTGACAATGAGTCTTCTCGTAGTGATGGCGATGCCTTCATTGCAGCCTTGGCTACATAGGCATTAGATGATGTCTAGCTAATTGATTCTAGAGCATTTTTCCACATGACATCTCATAGAGAGTGGTTCACAAAGTATGAAGAATACGATGGTGGAAATGTGTACTTGGCGAGTGATTCAACTTTGGAGATAGTTGGCCATGGAAGAGTCAAAATACAATTTCTTGATGGCGGAGTAAAGGGAATTAATGATATGCACATACTAGGTCCGCTCAAAATTTACTTGTCAGAAGTCAATGATATTGAGTACAAGTCACGCTCTAGAAATGGCTGCAAGATGACTAGGTTCAATGGTGCCGCTGAGGTGCTCGAATTGGTACTCGTGACAGTTTTGGATGCACAGACTGTTCAATGTAATAGTGTCTCTGTAAAGTCACTGAAAGTTGTTCATGGAGGTAAAGAGGGAAATATCCCTAATTATGTAAACTCTATGGAATTAAAACTTCCTGTAGAGAAGACTATGTTTTGGCATCATAGGTTAGCACAGTAGACAGGCGTTAAAACTCGAAGAATACAAACCGTTGAGGGGCTTAAAGATTGCACCCTAACTTGAATTCGCGGAACATCAGATATATGGAAAGCAACACTGTTTCATTTCATTCTGTACTCCTCAAAGTCTTCTCCGTTGCTAGATTATATCTATTTGATGTATTTGGTCCAATGAATGTTCCTTACTTGTCTAAGTCAAGGCACTATGTATCATTCATTGCTGATTATTTGAGAACATTTGTTTATTTTTTGAAAAGTAAGTTAGAAGTGTTTAGTCGGTTTAAGAAATTTAAGAACCTTGTAGAAAATCAGATTGGAAGAAAAATTAAATACTTAAGGACTGATAATGGTGTGAATTGTCTTAATGAGTTTGAAAGATACTGTAAAGACCATGGGATTAAAAGACATAAGACTACACCTTATACTCCACAGCAAAATGGAGTTGCAGAAAGGTTCAATAAGACAGTGATGGAGAGAGTACGAAGTATGCTCAGTAGTGTTGGCTTGGAGGAGAAATCAAATGAGGTCAGACGATCGTGTGATGTTACCTAATTAATTGTTCTCCAAATTATGCTCTTGTTGAGAAAACACCTTTGGAAGCGTGGTCTGGTAAGAAGCCCTCTCTTAGACATATTCGAGTCTTTGGCTATGAGGCATATGCATATGTGCCAAATGTGAAAAGATCTAAATTAGAGAACAAGGTTGTAAAATGTATTTTTATTGGCTATAGTGTTGTCATAAAGGGATACAAGCTTTAGAATCCTGATACGGAGAAGGTTTTGTATAGCAGAAGAATAATCTTTCACGAGTTGAAACCTTCTACCTTGGATTTGCAGTCAGAGACAAAGTCTGAAAACAATAAGGATGTAGTTGAAATTCCTCCTACACAAGAGAAAGAGGAATTGAAAATTCAAAATGTACCTAAAACTAAGGAGAGCTCAAGTAGTTCTGAAAGTTCTGAAGAAGAAGAACCTCAACCTCAGCAAGTGAGGAGGTCAACCCATGAAAGAAAAAAAACCAGATAGGTATGGGTTCTCATATATTGATTCTACTTGTGCCTATGCTTTGATTTCTAGCACTGATGAGCCTAGGACTGTAAAAGAGGCAATTAAAATGTCTGATTCAGACTCTTGGTTGGAAGTCATGAACAAAGAGATGGCTTCATTAGAGAAAAATGAAACTTGGAGTTTGGTGCCCTTGTCTAAAGGTAGAAAACTTGTGGGCTGCAAATGGGTATTTAAGAAAAAGATTGGTCTAGATGGCAGTGTAGAAAATTACAAGGCAAGACTGGTTGCAAAGGGTTATTCCCAAGTAGAGGGAATCGATTATGGGGAAATATTTTCTCCTGTAGCAAAGCTGACATCTATTAGATTTCTTTTGTCACTTGCAGTAGCATATGACTTAGAGGTCGAACAGATGGATGTGAAGACAACATTTCTTCATGGTGATCTTGAAGAAGAAATCTATATGTCCCAGCCTGGGCACTTTGTTGAGAAAGGTAAAGAAAAACTGGTATGCAAATTAAAGAAGTCTTTGTATAGGTTAAAGCAGTCACCTAGAATGTGGTACCGAAAATTTGATATTTTTGTATTGTCTTTGGGATTTGTGACATCAAAATATGATCATTGTGTATATTATAAAGTTTGAAAGTGATCAAGTACTTGTTATTGCTCTCTCTATGTTGATGATATATTGTTCATAGGCAATAGTAAGCTAATGATTTGATCTTAAGTTTCAGGTTATGCTAAGTTTGAAATAGAAGGATCTTGGTGCAGCAAAGGTATATTAAGGGATGGGAAATAACTGGGGCGGGAAGAATAGAAAACTATGGCTCGGTTAAATTAAGTATATCAAAATTTGTTCTTGAGATATTTTGTATGAATGTTTAAGCGGCTAGTGGTTCAGTCTTGTAGGAACAAAGCTATCTATTGAGGGTATCCAAAATATCCTCTTGAGATGGAGGGGACATGACCAGTGTACCTATGCTAGATGCGATTAAGTCATGTATCACGATGGTCTATACAAGGCCGAACATTACTTAAAGTGGGAGTTCTTAGTCATTTTATGGCTAATCCAGGAAGAACACATTAGGATGGTAAAAGAGTTTTAAATATTTGAAGGGCACTTGATTTTGCTTTGGTTATCATGGAATTGGTTGAATCATAGAGGACTCTCAACATTCATGGATATGTAGATTTTGATTGGGTAGGGGACATTGACAGTAGAAAGTCCAATGGATACATTTTCATGATGAATGGTGATCGCAGTGAGTTGGATGAGCAAGTGAAACGTCACTTTATCCACTATAAATTTGAATACATGGCGGCTACTCATGCTTGTAAAGCGAGTTTGGTTGAAACGTTTGTGTTCTAACATTGGTTTTGATGCGAGGAAATAACTATTTTATGTGATGTCGAGTGCAATCTGTTTGGCAAAGAACCCTACTTTCCATGCTAGAACAAAACATATTGTGTACATATCACTTTGTACGAGATATGGTGGAGGATGGAAAGGTTAGTTTGGAAAAGGTTGATACTCTAGAGAATGTTGTAGATTCATTGACGAAGCCAGTGAGCACAGACAAGTTCAAGTGGTGTGTCAGTTCAATGGGCCTTAGTGCCCATGATTTTTAGTAAGTTGTTTGTTGTGCTCTGGAGGTGCCTGTGTGATCTTCGTCAAGTGGGAGATTGTTGAAAAAGTATGCCTCAATAATCACAGGTTGAAACCTCCATTGGAGCCAAGTCGGTGTGACAGCTCTTATGTCTGGCTGACTAGCAGTTTGGAACATCATGTTTTGCACAGGTCGCTGTGACCTAGTTTTTGTCTCATCAAACAGTTACACTTTGGAGCCTATCGCTATGACAAGGAGTGTTCGGTGTGACCTCTTAGCGCTCGGGGAGATCTTTGGCCGACATGCCATTCAATCATGTATCAGGGAGACTCATGGCGACCACGGGCTTCGGGATAGCCTATAGCGGCTTGGTGAGAAGTACCAGCAAAGGGTTAAAGTCTCGCTGACAGTATGTTTAGTATGGAAGTCTTCGGGATAACTAAAGGGTTCTCGCTATGATGTCCCAGTGAATAATTAAAGTCTCGCTGATGGGAATGCACTTGGGTTAATCGGAGTAACAATGGTTGTTTCATTATTATGTCTCGGTGATGTGTTTATGTCTCACCGATGTTGAAGTCTATTCTCAGTAAGACTCATGGCGAACGATGGACTCGAGGTAGCTTGGAGAACTTCAATAAGACCTCTCGGTGAAAGACATAGGTCTTGTCGACTATTCTTTGGCGCCCGATATGGCTGGAGGTTTCAGAGTAACATCTTAGCAAAAGTAGTATTGTCTTGGCGACTGCTAATGACTTAGGGGTGACATGTGTGATCTCGGAGAAACCTCTTGGTGATAGCGATATGTATTGCTGACTATTCTTTGGAGCTCGGTATAACATGTGACTTCGGTATAACCTTTGGTGACTCGGCGTGAGGTCCTGGTGAATAGCGATAGGTCTCGCCGATTGTTTGGTGATTAGATGTAACACATGAAAGCTCGTTGAAACATCTTGGTGATAACGGTATCTCTTGGCGATATCGATATGAAGGTTATGTGGCATCGGCGAGACATTGTTAGTGTCTCACTGAGATGCCAACATAGTGTGAATTCTATTGACCATTTGACCGTCCTATGTGGAGTCTCGTGGACCAATAGGAGAAGTCGAATCTGAATAGTTGAAAGATAGTTTGTTGTGACGGTTCTGTGAGGAAGCTCGATAGAAATGGATCGACATGGTTATACTCTGTGATTGCAGAGTGTGAATGGTTGGTTGGATCGACGGATTTGTTGAGTGATTGAATCAATGGATGAATTCTATTTTGTGCATACTATAATTTGAAGGTTCCTGTACAAGATTGTTCATGGTGAATGCTGATGTAAAGAGACATCAGAAAGATAAGTCTGAAACTTGTATGTAATCTTTATTACTGTAATACAAAGTGACTTCTCTTGGTGTGGTGGGTTTTTCTCCCGTAAGGGTTTTCCCACGTATATCTGGTGTTCATGTGTGATTGTCAAATACTATGTTTCTGTTATTTACTTCATAGTGCATCTTAGTTGAACTGTAATTGAAAAATTAAAAGTATATCTACATTCTTCTCTGAGGTATTGACGTTAGGAGAATTGTTTCTGCATCTGATTTTCCTTACATAAACTCCTCTATCAAGATTAATGACCTATTCTTGTTCTTCCCGTGGAAGATGGCAACAAAGGCCTATGACTAATGCAGAGCATGGGATATAACAAGAATGAGAAGCTAGGGTAGAATGACAATGGTTTACTAGAACCCATTGTTCCTAAGAAATGAATAAAGAATCTGGGTTAGGTTGTACTACTAGCAAGGTCACACTTATTGGCAAAGGTATTTATGCTAAAAGAGTTGAGGCTTCCTCTTGGTCACCTACATCACGTGATACAACCTTAGATGACTTTCCCCTTGATGTTGCTAACCTATTTGAAAACAACACCCTCTTTATGATATCCATAACATCCTTTGTCTCAAACAACCAACCAACTGAAATACGCCTAGTATACCCACAACTCATTGACATGGACCAACAAGGACCACTGATTTTAGATTTATTCAAAAATATGAAGCGATCTCAAAATTCATGGGACTTTGAGACAACTTATCATGAAAACATTATAAAGCAGGCTTCGACATAGAGCTCGATATAGGGGCATACTATGGGGAGTTGATTGAATCCTTTAGTTGCAAAATAAATGAAATTCAACTAACATGCAAATCCTTGAGTGAAAACCACCTAGTGGCAGTCTCTAATCCCAAAATATTAAAAAATAAAGGACGCATCCGACGGTGAAATTTTTTTTGAGGCACCCAAGGATGAGGGATTCAATATCCCCCTTAGTGCAATGCATCCAGAGAATTCGGCAATACTAGCAAAAAAGGCTACTCCAGTCAATGTGGGAACAGAGGAAGCACCCAAGATCACTTTCTATGTTGAATCCTTGTTGGACAAAGAACGGAAGAACCTTGCCGCATTCCCTAAGAGCGAAGAGCTAACTTTGCATGGTCATACACAAATATTCCAGGCCTTGATCTAGAAGTGGTTGTGCATCACTTAGCAGTCTATCTTGAAGCCAAACCAGTAAAGCAAAAATTAAGGAAGATGCACCCTTAGATAGAACTCTTGGTTAAACTAGAATTACAAAAGCTTCTTGATGTTAGATTCATCCAACCGATAGATTATCCTGAGTGGGTTTTAAACCTAGTACTAGTCTCAAAACCCACTGGGGGCATCAAAATATGTACTCATTGGAATATGTTGGCATTGATGTCAAAAGGGGATTAGAGGAGAAGTGTGTTGATCCAGTGCAGAAGTGCATATAAGTTGTCATTGATGTCAAAAGTGCAGATCATGCAAATGGCTTTGGCATTCCTAATAGCTTAACTAGTTGTGTGCTCAAGTGATGTACCTATATGTGTATGATATGTTGCAGGTATGAATGCATATGGTGGTGTTGTCATTAATGTAACCATTGATGTCAACACATTATAGGTTGTTGCAGTGAAAGGACACAAGTGATTGCAAGTCCAAAATCTGCTCTGGTATGTGCTCCACATTTCTACTGTGTTGATCATATGCTTATGAAGATCTAAAGGATTGTTCAAGCACATCCATGGGTGATATATCCTAGATTACAGCTTCTGGGCTGATGAAGAGTGAAAGTTAAGTTCACCGGTTTGTGAATTGGTCTGGAAAACTTGTTTATCTGTGGACTGGGAGAAATGTATCTGATTCACAGTCCTACATTGATTTGTTTCAAGTCTTGTGGATCTAGAAGAAGACTTATAATGGGATCATCTATGTTCCATCAAGAGTACTCATGGTTTGGTGCTTCGGTATGATGATTTGAGTGAGCCTCCAATATGTTATGTTCCTAGCTTGAGTCTCCAGTAAGAATAAGTCTAGTAGTTTGCTTCACATTTCTTGCATATTGAATATATGTGTCTGGGGATTGGAAATTATTTAGAGGCATGTCTAGAGTTGGTATGTTCCAAGATGGAGTTTCCAATATGAAGACTTGAGTGAGTTATGTTCACCAGAGTGAAAAATTCTTTATCTGTACATTTGGTGGTGATAGAGAGAATGTATTCTGCTCCTCATTCCTCTGCATTTAAATCTTTTGGTTTGCAGTTCTGGAATTAAGTTGGTAATGGTGTTATGTTTCTTCATCTCCAATGGTTCATGATTTGGTGGTTTGCAAGAAGAAATTTGGATTGTGAATGAAGACTGCTCCTAGAAGGCCTTTGTCGGCAAGACAATGTTGTGTTAGTAAGAGTTTGAGCAATGTATCTTCGACATTGCAATAAAAAGTCTTTGGAAATTTGTTGATGAGACCATGTGGTGTCGATAGGACTTCTTCAGATGTCTCCCCGACATGGTGAGTGTGATACCAGATGTGGAACCCAATAAGGTGGACATAGAAGTGAGATCTAGTGTGATGAGGATGATGTATAGTTAGAAGACAAATAGAAAAAAGGCGCGTGGTGTTGACTTGGACTAATGGAATCCCCCATGGTAGGATGCTGAGGTATCTTTATAGGTGTGACATAGGCACATCGACATAACAGAGATGGGTGTTCCCCAGACGGAGTGATAAAGTGCTATGTGGATCTAATAGAATGATGTGCATAGTGAAGGCGAGCATATGGCAATCGATAATTCATTGTTTTGCATCCTTGTTGTAAAACAACACTTGATCAAGGCATGGAAGGAGAAGATTGATGACTAGTGTTCAAACTTGAAGATTAACAATGATCTGGTCAGTGTGAACAGGGGTTTTTAAGTCGGTGATTGACAATGAACAAAATCAAATCACTCAGCTATCCCAATGAACATTTAATGAAGGAGATTAGATCTACTGGTTGATGGCTAAAAGGAGTATTGATCGATCAAGATCAAATATGATTGAATGAACAAATGAAGAAATTAAATGCAGATCATATTTTGAGGTCAGACAAAGAGGGAACTATTTTCGAGAAAACTCTCAGTGACAAAAGTTAATGAAAAAGAGGCTCGATGCAAATCTAGAACAACAAAGGAGATATTTGATAGACTCTATCAGATGATCTAGATGAATGGTGCAAGGCTCAAGATGAACTAACAGCTTGAAGGAGAAACCTAACAGATGAGTAACTGGATTGGACAACTAAACATTGTGCAAATCTCAAGGTGAGAGATTGCAAATGTGCGGAGTTAGGCAGATTGAAGATATCTTGAGCATGGTTGATAGATTAGATGTTGAAAATATGAGCGTGTGGTCTACATAATGTTGATGAAGTTTGTGAAGTGGTTGCGGTTGTATGTAGAGCTCAATAGAGCTGCATCCGGTTGAAGCATGTAGCAGAGATAAAATAATAAAAGAGTTTGCAAGTAGAGAGAGCTAAATAGAGTAATGAACAACTAAGTTGTTGCAGATAGAGTGTGAAGAAGTAACCTAGAATGAAATGCAGATAATCATCTAGGTGAGATATGTGAAAGAGAAGAAGAGCAGAAAGATAGGAGTTAGAGATAGAATAGTGAGTGTTATGTGTGCAGAAGATAATAGTGCAGAAAGATGTGTTGCTGAGTGAGCAGCTTCACAGTCGAGTGTGAGTTGTAGTAAGTCCAATAGAGTACTGAATGTAATGATGCATTATAGGTTTTGTAGAACCAAGTCTATGCATATTTGAAATTGTCATCATTGTACTGAGTTGTAGCTCAGCTTAGGGGATAATAGTCTCCTTTGAGTTGTTGCTCCTAAACTAGGGTGTTGTTGCATCCTTGAAGTGGTAGCTTCTAAATCAGGATGTTGTAGCATCCTTTGGTTGTAGCCCTAAAAATTTGTAACAGAGATTTGGATTATGAGGCTAGATTTGAGCAATAGTCTCAAGTAACATTTCTCACCGTGTTTTTTCCCATCTTGGGCTTTCCACATACATATGGTGTTATGTGATGTTCTTGTGTGTGTATGTGTGTTTATTTCTTTGCATATTAGTATATGCACATTAAGAGTTCAAAGAAGTAATCTTCATAAGTTTTCTAAGAGCAAAAGTTTTAAGGTATAAATTTTGGTATCTACTAATTCATCCCCCTCTCAGTAGATCATTGTGTTCTAACAGTATTGTTGACTTTAGAGATCTGAACAAGGCATGTCCGAAGGATGATTTCCCTCTTCCCAACATCGATCTCATTGTGGACTTAATAGTTGGGCATGAAATGTTGTCACTCATGGATGGATTTTCAGGCTACAATCAAATCATAATTGCCAAGGAGGATCAACACAAAACTTCATTCACTTGTCCATGGGGAACCTATTGCTGGAATGCGATGCCATTCGAGTTAAAGAATGCAAGAGCAACCTATCAAAGAGCAATGACCCTCATCTTTCACGACATGATCCACAAAATAGTTGAAGATGATGTGGATGATATTTTGGCAAAATCAAATAAGAGAAGTGAGCACATACAAGTTTTAGGACCTATCTTTGACAGAATTGAAGAATACAAGGTACAAATGAATCCAAAATAGTGTGTATTTGGAGTCAGATCAGGGAAACTTCTTGGATTCATTGTCTCACAAAGAGGGATAGAAATTGATCCAACAAAGGTAAAATCCATCCTAGACATGGAACCACCACAAACACTAAAACAAAATGAGAGCATTACAAGGAAGATTGTAGTCCATCAAAAAGTTCATAGCCCAGTTATCAGATAAGATTCACCTCTTTTCACATCTCCTCCATAAAGGGATAACCTATAAGTGGGATGACAAATGAGACAATTCTTTCCAGCAGATCAAAGATTATCTACTAACACCTCCAGTGCTCATGTCGCTGATACCGAACAAGCCACTGATCTTGTACATCTGAGCAACACCAACAACACTAGGAGCTCTTTTAGCACAACATGATGAAAATGGAAAGGAAAGATCCATATACTACATCAACAAAACCTTGGTATGCTATGAAATGAACTATTCTCCCATTGAGAAGGCATGCCTAGTAGTAGTTTTCACTTCACAAAAGTTCAGGCACTACATGTTGTCACATAAAATCAAGCTCATTGCAAAGATTGATTTGTTAAAATGCCTATTATCCAAAGCAACCCTCACATGACAAATGACTAAGTGGGTGATGATCTTGACAAAGTTTGACATAGAGGATGTGGAGCGCAAGGCAATCAAAGGACAAGTGATCATGAACCAACTAGAAAAATCACCTATCTATGCTGAGAACCCTTTGATATCTAAGTTTCCTGACGAATCAATGTTCCTTATCAATCTCACAACTTAGTGGAAAATGTACTTTGATGGATCGTTCACCCAACATGGATCAGGAGTAGGCATTCTTTTCATCACCCCTTAAGGTGATTGTATCCCAAAGTCATACAAGCTATCATTCCCTTGTACTAACAACATTGCTAAATACAAAGCCCTAATCATAGGTCTCAAGATAGCAGTTCAGTGGAAGATACAAGAAATGAAAGTCAATGGAGACTCACAGCTGATTATCAACCAAGTCAATGACGACTATCAAACTAAAGATGATAAGCTCACTCCTGACAAGAAGATGGTAGAGAATCTCAAAGAACTTTTTATAGACATAAATTTTGAGCAGATTCCTTGCATGAACAATAGAGTAGCAGACGCCATGGCAACAATCGAATCATTACTAGACATGCCAAACAACATCCTCCAAAGTGAATTCTTGGTAGAACAAATTATTGTACCAAATTTTGAAATCCTTGAATTTGAATTCGCATGTGTCATTATTGGTCCTGAATCCCCGTGGTATCATGACATCTTTACTTACCTTAACAAAGGAACCCTTCCATCGGATATCACCCCAAACCTAAAAAGGACCTTTGTCAAAAGGGCATCTCGATTTGTGATCCTAGATGATACCCTTTACCATCAAAGCATCGAAAGGACATTACTACGATGTCTTAACCAAGAGGAAGCCTTAACTGCTTTAACTGAAGTACATGATGGCATATGTGGATCCCATTCTAGTGGTATGATATTAGCTAAGATACCATGATTTTATGCTAGAAATGCATTGATTATGCTATTGCTAAGCTAATCTAAGCTAAAACTATGCTAAAATATGAAAACCCTAATTCATATACAAACTAAGATGGATGCATGGAAGCCATTAATGGATGCTCTAATCTATTATGCAATTAAAACTAACTAAAATAAGCTAAAATGTGAATAAATATAAGAGTATGGATGCAAGTGATTTCAACAGCATAAGTTTGCAATTAAAAGATGGATCCATTTGTCTCCAAATAGTGACATATTTATAGGAGATAAAATGAAGAATGAAGGGTGGAAATCAAAAATTTTAATCAACGGTCCAAGATGAAGGGGTTGAGAGGCATGGATCATGGATTCACATCAACAGATAAGAATGCATGATGAGATTTAATCAAGGGCTCACACTTACCTCAAACAAACACACTTTTGACCTGCTCACACAAGTCAAAGTTAACTTGTTCAAAAGGTTAAAGGTTTAGCTTGTTCAAGAAGCCAAGTGAGATGATTGGGTAAGAGAGAATATTCCTTTGGGTGAGGAAAAAGGTAATTTACAAATTAAAACAAAGTTTTAATTGTGTAAAAAGGGGATAAAGAATATTCCATAGGAATATTCCCTTTTCTTAAAGGAAAGTTAGTTTAATTGCTAATTAAACAATATTTAATTATGCAATTAGGGGATTAGAAGAATTAAAGAGATATTCATGAAATTAATTAATTTAGTGAATGGGGGAAAGGTGAAATGATATTTAATTAAATAACTTAGGGTTATTTAATTAAATAAGATGACTTAGGGAATTGAATTAAATGTTTTGATTTATTTAATTTAATTAGATGAAGTGTTAGTGCGAAAAAATATGAATAACCCCGATTAAATTAATTAGGCCAATAGATGAAAATGATGCAATTAATTAATTAGCTAGGCTAATTAAATCAATTAAGCGAAAAGAGGACGAGTTAAAGAGGAAATGATGTTAGTAAATTTGTTTTAAGTGTATGATATTGATTAGGACATTTTTCAGTGTCTACATTTTGCCCCTCTTTGAAGTGAGGTACCTGCTGCTTTGGTTCAAAGAATAACGCTTTTCAAATCAAAATTGTTGCTTTAATCAAAAAGTACTTAAAAAAAAAAATTAGATGCCCCAACGGAAGGATAAAGTTGACTCCCTACCCCCTCGAGAAATCAGGCCAAAATTTTGAATTTTGGGTTGATTTCTCAATAAAGGTTCAAAAGCTGCCCCAAGGGTCCAGAAAGGCTCCGGGATGCAAGAATAATGAGAAAAACGTAAAAAACGATGCAAAATTAGGTCTAGATTGGAAAAATTGGTGAAAATAATGATAAACCCCATCTTCACGGTTAAATTAGGGAAAAAAACCCTAATTTTCTAGCTTAAATAGGCCAAGTAGGGTCATTTTCAATTCATTTGTGCATTCACACCTTAAGGAATTCTTGCGATTTGAGCTCTGACCCTTTGACGAAATGGCGCACCGAGAGCTTCCCAAGCACATCTCTAATAGATTTTGAGAGTTCCAGCGACTTCTAGGCATAGGACCATCGATATGTGATTCAAAACCTGATTTGAAATTTGATTTTTTGATGCATTTACTACGCTTTAAAGTTTAATTATAGCGGTGTCGCTATATAGTGATGCCCAAACTAAAATAGACGATGCACAAATCAATTATAGTGATGCTTTTCGTGATTTAAAAATAGGGTTTCTAATTTTAAATGGCGATGCATACTTATTTAGTGATGCACTTGCCAATTTAAAATTTAAGGTTAGGGTTTTCCAGAAGTTAAATCGTGACGCTAGCTTATCTAGCGACACACTTTTTGATTTGCAATTTTAAATGTATCAAGTCTTGCTATTTGAAATTTGAATATAGCGATGCTATTGAAGATAGTGACGCTATTGTGATTTCTGAGCTGAAAATTTCAAATAATGTCAAATTTTGATGATCTCTTAATGCCAGGAACTTCGTGGATGCAAGAGGTCTTCCCACCATTGATGTCGAGGGAGTGTAGGCCCACTATTTTGGAGAGATTAGGTGATCTATTAGAGTTATGCCAGAAGCACTTGGGACATATCAGTTTGTGGTATATTGCATATGTGCTTGTGATTTAGACACATCTAGTAATGATGACAGCTCTATGCGAGAGATGGCACAACGAGACCTCGTCCTTCCACCTTCTGACAGGTGAGGCAACAGTTACTTTGGAAGATGTGTGGCGAATTCTTTGTTTGTCAATTCACGGGACCGTGTGATTTATGACACTGATGTTGGATTCGACGCCTACCTTGAGGTCATGGAGATGGACCAAATTATGTTGGTGACATCATAGATTGACTTGGAGTCATACAAAGGTCATGTGCCGACCTTTAGATTGATCATCGTGGCCATCATTTCAGGTTTGGTTGCCCCAGATAGACACAATAAAGGATTCGGCCCAAGATGGGGCTTGGCGTGGCATCAAATGTTGCATAGGAGGACACTTTTTGCATGGGGCCCCATGATGCTAGCCTCCTTATATCATGATTTGCATGTTTTTTTTATTGCGATGGGAGAGCTATTGGTGCAGGGGTGACTGCTACATATTTGGACATTGGAGCACATTGTCGTGCTTCAATCGATTGTTCAGATGGTAGACGTGGAGCCAAATGATCCTGTCATTTGGAGATATAGAGGTGCCATTACTCTCAGGCACACTGGACAGATTGGGATCCCATTTTGGAGATGGGTGATAAATGACATGATAGTTTTCCGCTAGCACCCATGGCTTTAGATGCCACCATGGTTTGATGATATTCAACAACTCTATTTTTCCAAACAAACCCGATATATGCAGGGTATGTCCTGCACATCTCCAAACTAACGAGCCACCCTGTCTGTAAGATATCTCTCAATGATTCAAGAACCAGGATGTGAAAGAGTTGTGCCAAAAATTCAATATCCAACATTGATTCTCTACCCCATACTATCCCCAAGGCAATGGTCAAGCAAAAGCTACGAACAAGACTGTAATGAACCGAACCAATTCTGACCCAAATTTTTACAAACTTCGAAGATGATCACAACAGCACCAAAGTACTCGTTAGGGTTAGCTCAAATCAAACCAGCAACTAAAGGAAAGAGCCTCAACGCCAAGAATGTGCTTTCCAACCCAAGCTGGGTAAGAAGCTACCATATGGTGGAGTATCACTAGTAAAGAATGCAGTACTGGAAAGTAACTCAACACCAAGCATGTGCACTCCTAACCCGAGGTGGGAAAGGTGCTACCATATAGCGGAGATTCTATTAACAAAGATGCTATGCAAGTAAAATAAACTCAACGCTAAGCATGTGCATTCCTAACCCAAAGTGGGAAAGGCGCTATCATATGGTGGAGAAACAGAAAGCAAATACAATGTAGACTGAGCAAGGGCCAGTCGCATCCACAACTATGGGAATGAAAGTGATTAAACTGAAAGTAAACTAGGCAGAAAAGCCATCCTCTTCCACTAAAGTGGGGATACAAAATGTAAAGTGCAAAAAGTAAAAGAGCTGATTAGTACTACTAATTCAGTGTTACAATATTATGAACAATCTGCAAATACAATGTGATATAGATAACCAATGATCTCCAAAATGTTAGGAAATGAACTCTAAACAAGCACAAGCTATCTAACATATGAAATATAGCAAAAAGGGACTAAAATATAAGGTTTGATATAAAATTGCAACTATCAGAAAATTCATACCAGCAAGCCCTAGAATCACCAAAATGCTCATAACTTCGTCAAAACACCTCCGAACGATGTGGAACTGAATGCAAATGAGAGCTAAGAGTTGAGCGACCAAGACCAAGCCAAGAAAATCCTCCAAATAGTAGTGATTTATTTATGCACGCTTTCCAATGCAACCTCAAAGAAGGTACAACCTCCAGAAATGTTCTACTAGCAAGATAAAATTCGAGAAACCTCTAAATTTTTTGAAAACTTGCAAGGAGGGGCGCCCAAGGTAGACTAAAGCATAGGGACAATACCCAGAACCACCAAAAAATTGTGCATGGACTTCTGAGTAGATTTCTATTTCAGCAAAACCCTAACCAGCAAATGCAAAACTGACAAATCTCTAGAATCTTCAACCTTGATGCTCTGTCTGCTAGTCTGGATGAGAAGTAGTCTTTGGAAACTCAGCTAGGTGCTATCTTTCAAGCACGAAACCAAGAGAAATAACTAGGAGGTATGCATTCCTCGAAGCAAGCTCTGAAAGCATTTCAGCAGCATAACAATATAATAAGCAACAATAGATAATCCAATTGAAGGCCAAGTCTCTTATTTATAACTTTTTTGTCTCCAAATTCAAATCCTCTTTTCCCTCCAATTAGGGTGCCTAAATGAAATTCACTTTTCACCTTTTCTCCAAATTTCATTTGCATTTTATTTCCAACCCATATGTGGAAATATAATTTAATAAAATGCAAATATATAACTTGCAAATATTTCACTTAAAACATTATTTTTTCATCAAATATCAAACTTGCCAAAATAATCACCTCAAATGCTGGAGACCACTGCTTAAGCTGACTTGCCAAAAATAGCCATTGCACTGAACTGCTAAACTGCTGCTAAAAATAGCACTGCCAGAAATAGTACTTACTAAAAATAGCATACTGCTAAAAATAGTAAGTTGTTCCAAACTCATTTTCTCCACATTTTGAGTAGCCGTCGCAACTTACTAAAAATAGTAAGTCTGGAAAAGTCATCTGATTTAGTTGCATGTCACACCATCGCGAAGCTCTTTGAAAACCCAGAAGGAATCCAGAAGCCAAATTGGAAAACTCCAACATGCAAGCCTCCAAAAAGCAGCCGAGAACACAAGTCAATATCCTGTCATGCATGTTACCTCATTGCGAAGCTCTCCAAAAACCCATAAAGCTTCACCAGACATGTGTTAGAAACTCTCGCATGCAAGACCTCAAAACCTCCTCTAAAAGTGGAAACCCTAATTTTCATTTCTGCTTTAGCCTATGAGTTTTCAGAAATAGGCTAAATCCAAACGAAGAGTGTAGGGCTAAATTGGGGACATTACAAAGACTATCCTGAAAATCCTGAAGAAGACAATTAATGAAGCTGGTCGTGACTAGCATTTGCAACTAAATCCCACTCTTTAGGCTTATCAAACCAGTATTCGAACGCCTATAGGTGCAATCCCTTTCTCTTTGGTCTATGGATTAGAAGCTATCTTTCCTATTGAGGTTGAGCTCCCATCACTACAAAACTTGATAACTGAGGAAGAATATAGAGTGTCTCGACTAAATAAGCTAGAATTCCTAGATGAACATCATCTTGGTCCACCCTTAATCACTTGCAAGTATATCAAAACCAATTGAAATAGAGCTATAACAAGAGAATCAAATGTCAGTCATTCCAGGTAGGCAATTTTATCTTAAAGCAGAATCAAAAGAATCTTCTAGATCAAGACAGTAAAGGAAATTTTGAGCCTAACTAGTTGGGTCCCATTGTCATCACAACAAGCTACGAGTCAAGAGAATACCAACTTTCAACCCCTAAAGGTGAACCCTTACAAGAGCCAACCAATAGCTTGCATCTCAAAAAAAATTATGCCTAGTCTTAAAGGGTATAAATCAAAAAATACAAAAAATCATAAAATAATCAAAATCCAAAAAAAGAGAAAAATAATTGAAAAAAGTAAAGAAAAAAAATTGTCCTCTAGTGAAAACCACTTCGGTGGCGCTTTGGGCAAGTACCTTGGTGAAAACCTGGTAAACAGGCACCTTGCGTAAAATAAAGGATCTCCATCTATTCTTTTACTTTTTTGTCCTATCAATCTTTGCATCGCCATTTATCCATCATTTGTGTCCTTATCATGGCTTGACACTATAAGGTATCATGAACCCTTTAGCACTACTTGGCATATTCCAAAGGTCAGTATGTCCTGGCTTTATCGAAGTAGGCTAGCATATCACGCTGGGGGCATTTCCTTATGAGTCACAATTGGGTTCTTGTATATATTGCTCAAGGTCATTGAACATCTTATCAGAAAACACCAAAAACATTCATAAAATCTTATCTAGAAAATCCAAAAAATATTTGCAAAATCCTATATAGCGAAAACTCAAAAACATTCAGAAAATTGTATAGGAAAAATCCAAAACATTTAGAAAACATCAAAAACCCTAAAAAGGTTGAACATCAAAAATCCAAAAAATGGAGTCCTCTTGTCGAACTACATCGTTTCTAAGCTTGAACGTAGGAAAGGCCATCATTGAGGTGCCCCCAAGACACCCTAGGTTACCTTTAGGATTCCATCATAATAAACTATTATTTTTCACATGTGCATATCTTCATCTTGTAAATGGGTCGAGTCAATCAAACTACATGGTCTTTGCGTGTATAACGTATGCAAAGATAGTCTATGATCAACCCCTGAGGCCCCTAGAATAGGTCTTTAGGTTAGGTTCTTGGTTGAAATTCAGAAATTCTTAGAAAACCCCTAAACATTTGTAAAACCCTTGAAAATACCAAAAACATCTAGATATTCTCAAAAAACCCTTAAAACATCCAAATATTTAGAAAGCACAAAAACATTTGAAAATTGAAAATCCAAAAAAATAGAAAACATTCAAAAGACCTAAAAAGCCTCAAATATCTTAGAAAAACCCTAAACAACGTTAGAAAAATCCTAAACATCCATATAAACTTTAAAAAAAAAGAAGATCAAAAACAACCTCAAAACATTTCAAAATACCAAAAACATTGAAATATTCCAGAAAATCCAAGAAACATCCATCCCATCTTGCTTTCACCTACAATAAACTTTCACCCATAATAAACGATCGTCACCTTCACCCTTTAGCAAAACAAGTAGAAAGCAAGTATAACAAGTTGTAAAGTATGAACCTAAAAGTCAGAATATGAAGTCTAAATCATAGGTAGATGCGTCAATGAAGTTTATAGCAATGACTCATCTTAGCATCATCCCAACATCAAACAACCCTTTGATCAACATGTCCTAGGATGTATCCTTCCTGCGATGGACATTAGTATCAAAAATCACCTTAGCTAAACTTAAAGTAGGCAAGAGCTATAGATAACACTGATTGTTTGTCTTTGATCTTTTCTTATGATTTATCTTAATGACCCATTTTGAGGACCTCTTGATGATGTCTAAAAAAATGATTTAGAGAGAAAGGAATTGGGCATCGATCATTATCTTTTGTTTGATGTGCTTGTGGATACTCCTATAAAATAATCTTGGCGCATACTTGCTTAGTTGTGTGTAGGAAGGACATTTGGAGTATGTTGTTGACTATTGCGTATGCTTTGGTCCAATATATTCTAAGCTTCTAACTTACATTCCAATGAGGTTTTCATATGTCAAGGTGTGAACAAGAACTATCCTATCTGTGTGTCGAGTCAAATTCCATTACACTAGATACAACACCGTCTTGGTTATCAATACCTTGATGCATCGTGTCTATGTGTTATATCAAACAATAAGGAACGACGAAAAATCCCAATCCTGAAGTGTGAGCAACTCATCCTACATTTTGCATTGTATCGTCACCATCCCTAATAAAGTCTAGATGGATCAAGGACTTGTTGGATCTTTTGAAGCAATCATCGAAATCAACAGTCATTTATTCTTTATTTTTTCTATCTTCTCTCTGCGCTAACCTAGTATCATGACAGTCAACAAAAACATCATCAATGCATCCGCTTTGCATCCACAAACCATTAGCATACATGAATCTCATAAACATAGCATAATCATAACATCCATCTCATGATCATATCACATCATACATTTTGCATTATCATTTGAATTGTGATGAATAATATAGATTTGTTATTCTAAGCATCTTAAATCATTACCTATCATAAGCATTTGCATCATTTATATCCATATGCATACATCGCCATCATAACATGCATAGAAAATATACAAAAAGAAATGCATTCACATCATTCATATCATTTGCATCCATAACATCTGCATCTCATAATCATCCATCCATATCATATTGTGAAAAGATAATGGAAAAGAACATAACATTGCATCCATCCATATCATGATCATCACATATCACATAGGCATAAATAAAATGCATCCATTAATGATATCAAGTTTCCACAATCCATATTGTTCTTTGCAATGGTTTCTGGTTTTGATTGTGTGATAATTTTTGTATCAACGTTTCGGATCACACTCCGTGATCCATCATCAGGATGAGTAGAGCTAAAGGATAGCAAAAATTATCACACAATCAAAACCATAAACCATTGCAAAGAAAAATGCATCCATATCATATCATCCATACATGAAATAAAGTGAACACATCATAGCATAAATCATCCCTATCCATATCATATATATATATATCACAAAATGTGTCATGGTACAAAATCTAGATCAGTGTATGAACATCGATCAAAAGTACAATATCCATGAGGCTATCAAAAGGAGCCCATGAATGTATATCTGTAATAAAGAATGGGGAAAAATCAAAAAGTGTCTATACATAGCAGCTAGCCCTGATGGCTTCTACCCTCTCCAGCCTGCCTCTTAGGCTAATCCTCTACTCGGGGTTGTGCGTCACTGCACTGTGAAAAATATGGTTGTCTCAAGGCCGCTGGAACATCATGATGATAATGCTTCCTGTAATATGCAGCCTCTATAACTGCCTCTCGGTATAACCATGTTGAAATTGTCTGACCATGAGTCGTCACCATCATAGTCTCAATCTGCTGGTGTCGGGCAACCTCCTGATCTCTCTCAACGGTCACAACCTAGACTCTCTATAGTGCCTGATCTCTCTTGGCTGTAATTGCAACCACCTATTGTCAAGCCTGGTCTCGCTTGATAGTAATGACCAAAACCTGTTGGTGGGCCTGATCTCACTCATCGGTCCATAGCTGCACCTATTGCTGCAACTATTGTATCTGAACGTCTCGTGCATCAGGTGGTGGTTGTGAACTTGCCTGAGGCTGTACTTGAGGCTGTTTTCCAACCAGAGGAGCACCCAAAATCTATCCATCCTGACCATCCTGGCCTCCCTATCCCTACCTCTCCTTGCTCCTCTGCCTCTCGGTCTCCCTCTAGGAGGAGAACCTGTTGGATCCGTTAAATGTCAGGGTGGGACGAACCACACATCATATGTAGGAGTAGTTTGAGCTACTGCTTGTCCCTGATCATATGCCCAAGGCTGGGCCACCAACAGTCTAAAGCTCTCTATGGCCTTTGGAGCCGGGATGGTCAATCCCCATGTGGGAACCTCTCTGGCCGATCTCGCAAAAATTTCCCTGTAGGCATCATCGGATTTGTCCTACACATCTCCAAATTGACGAGTCACCTTGTATGGAAGATATCTCTTAATGATCATGTGCTCTCAAGCCTTATATCAGGTTTGTCTGGCGAAATAGAGCTAGTGAATATTATCAAACCATGGCGGCATCTGAAGCCATGGGCGCCAACATAAAACTGTCATGTCATCTATCACCCATCTCCAATACGAGAGCCCAATCTCTAAATGACAGGATCATCTAGCTCCACGTCTGCCATTTGAACAATCGACCAAAGCACAATAATGTGCTCCCATGCCCAAATATGTAGAAGAGTCACCCCTGCACCAATAATTCTCCCATCATAATAAACAAAATCATGCAAATCATGATATAAGGAGGCTAGCATCACGGGCCCCCATGTAAAAAGTGTCCTATGCAACATCCGATGCCACGCCAAGCCCCATCCTAGGTGAAATCCTCTGTTGTGTCTATCTGGGGCAACCAAACTCGAAATTATGGCTGCGATGATCAATCTGAAGGTCGACACATGACCTCTCTATGACTCCAAGTCAATCTATGATCTCACTAATGCAATCTAGTCCATCTCCATGACCTCAAGGCAGGCATCAAATCTGACATTAGTGTCATAAATCACACAATCTTTGTGAATCAAAAAACAAAGAATATGCCACACATCCTCCAAAGTAACCATCGCCTCACCTGTCGGAAGGTGGAAGGATGAGGTCTCATTGTGCCATCTCTTGCACAGAGCTGTCATCATCGCTAGATGTGTCCGAATCACATGCGCATATACAATATACCACAAACTGATCTCTACTAGGTGCTCCTAGCATAACTTTGATAGATCACCTAATCTCTTCAAAACAGTGGGCCTGTGCTCCCTTGACATCAATGGTGGGAAGACCTCCTGCATCCACAAAGCGCTTGACGTCAGGAAATCATAGAAATTTGACATTATTTGAAATTTCTGGCTCAAAAATCACAATAGTGTCGCTATATTCAAATTTCAAATAGCGATGCCCGATGCATTTAAAATTGCAAATCGAAAAGTGCATCGCCAAATAAGTCGGTGTCACGATTTAACTTCTGGAAAACCCTAACCCTAAATTCTAAATCGACAAGTGTGTCACCAAATAAGTATGCGTTGCCATTTAAAATTAGAAACCCTAATTTTAAATCGCGAAAAGTGTCGCTATAATTGATTTGGGCGTTGCTATATAGTGACGCCACTAGAATTTAAACTTTAAAGTGTAATAAATGCATCAAAAATTCAAATTTCAAATAAGGTTTTGAATCACATACCGATGGTCCTGCGCCTGGAAGCCACTGGAACTCTCGAACTCGATCGAAGATGTGCCTGGGAAGCTCTCGATGCGCCATTTTGTCAGAGGGTTAGAGCTCAAATCCCAAGAATTCCTTGAGGTGTGAATGCACAAATGAATTGAAAATGACCCTTCTTAGCCTATTTAAGCTAGAAAATTAGGGTTTTTTGCCCTAATTTAACCTTGAAGATGGGGTTTATCATTATTTTCACCAATTTTCCAACGTGGACCTAATTTTGCATCATTTTTTGCATTTTTGGCATTATTCTTGCATCTCGGAGCCTTTTTGGACCCTTGGGGCAGCTTTTGAATTTTTATTAAGAAATCAACCCAAAATTCAAAATTTTCGCTTGATTTCTCGAGGGGGAAAGGAGTCAACTTTATCCTTTTGTTGGGGCATCTAAAAATTCAAATATTTGCATAAACTTAAAAACAAACAAATAAATAAATAATATTTTTTTGATCGCAAAGAGAAATCAAAGATTTGATCACAAAGATAAATTAATCAAAAAAGAAAATTAGAGAATGATCTAACTCTCTGCATATTTTATAATATTAATATTTAATATATGTATGCTAGTTAAGTCGAGAGGCTTCCTACAGTGGCATCAATGAGTCTGTGTACATTTTTATTCTCAGCATTTATTTTGACGTGTATAGTTGGCAGTCATGCATTAGAAATGAAAGCGATCGAATAAGGATTAAAAAGACAAAGATATGCTTATCAACACAACTTGCAAACTAGAGTTGAATAAAACAAAAACTAAAAACTTAAAAACTAAAACAAAAAGCAGCTTGCATTGATCATGCATAATCTAGAGAGCAATGCATTTCTTTCGGTATTTTGTAGTAAGAGAATAGAAGATATGAAATGAAGCAAGGAAGAGCAATGGTTGAGACTCTAGAAATCTTGTGTTTCTTTGATTTTTGAGCTTGGGGGATGTTCTTGTTAGATAATGATTTGATATAAATCTTGTTTCTTGGTGTATGTACCTGATTTGTTAAATTTGAAGCATTCTTGCAACAAATATGGTGGCACTGAGGATAAATGACTGTGTGCAAGAATTTCCTATTTCAAATGAAAGTTCTGAATCTATGGAAAATTAGGCCGACTTTGATTTGCAAATTTATTCCAATCAAATTCAATAATCAATGGTAGGTGAAGGTGAATTGGGCTTTCATGTGCTATCAGCTACAAATGAACTTAACTGTGGAGATTCGAAAAAATAGTTTGTAGCTCTAGTTCAACTCCCAAAAGTGTACAACTTAAAAGATGAAGACATCAACGAAGGACTCGTACCTACCTTGGTTGATTATCTTAAAAGAGCAAATTGGCCACAACTTCAAACTCATGCAACTCGCATATTAGGGTATTTGGGCAAGCAAAACATATTTGTTTTGACTAAAACTCGAGCAGTGCCTGAGTTCGTGAAGCTTTTGGAATCTCCCAACGAAGATGTGTAACAACAGGCACTTTGGGCATTACCCCATATTGTAGACAGGCATGTGGAGTTCTTTCTCATTTTGATCTCCATCAAGCTTATTATTCTTCAATACTGTTAAACAAAATAATACACACCTTAAAATATGGTGATGTTGGTCTTATTATTTTTAATTTAATATTGTTTGTAGGGATGGTTTAGCATCAGTATATTTATATTTATTTCTTGCTCTCTAACACTTGTTGATTTGTTGCAGACATAGATTGGATTTATTGTCCTTTTTGGAAGGACTTTAAATTTGCTTTCCTTTATATTTTGTATTGTTCCTTTGTTGGTTCTTAAATGATAATACTGCTTGATCAACGATTCTCCTTCATTTTGAACAACATCAACTCCATTATTTCTATGCTTTCTAGTTTATACACTTCAAGATTCTCCTTAGTTTTACATTTAGCACTTTGGATCAACTGCCTTGATTTCTTCTATACACATGCACAGTAGTTAAGATATTTTTTAGAATCATTACACTCTTATTTCACATTTTATCACATTTGAATAATAATAATCTATAGATTCTAGACACATATATGTTAAGTGCACACATTCTTCAATCAGGGGCTTGACCTAAAGGCAAGCTCCCAACTCCCAAGCACTCACATCATTCTCTTCTATCCTAGACACAAGTTATATGTGAAACTATTTTGCAAGATTTGACTTGGTGAAGTTTTCACTCTTTGGATTCCTAACTCTTTGTATTTTTAGCTCTTTACTTATGATTACCATTTTGTAAATATTGTACTACATTTATTTCATTTTGCATTTTTGTTTTGTAAGCACAATGACCCTAGCATCTAATTCCAAAACTGAATATTTGAGCAAGTATTCATTTTCCTAAGACTAATTTGCAGGAGGAAAGGTTTATCTACATCATTCTTGCTGCCACAATCGATGTTGAAAAACACTGTTTGAAGAATATTTCTATCTTTTAGTGCAATCATTGTATTATGATCCCAAATGGTTGTATAATTGCATGCAATTATAAGCTTTTAAATGTGCTTTTAAAAAATTAGTTAAATTTTGAGCAATTAGTATAGTTTTAATTTCTATTGTTTTATATATATTTTAGAAATTTTCTATAATGTTTTTATTAATATGTAACAAATCGAATAAAAATAGGTGTAATTGATTAAAAAACAGCAATGATTTTTTATTATATATTTGAAATTATTTTTAAAATTAGAGAAAAATGGATGTGATATCTTTTTTTAAAATTTATTTGGAAGATATTATCTTTCTTGCTTCTCAAAATATTCTCTACAATAAAATTCAATTAAACTAACAAAATTTAGAAGTAGAGGTTTATTTCTCCTAACAACCTATTTAAAAGATATAAATCAAAAGCTTTTCTACTTTGCCCATTGGGGCAGGCTTGGTCCAACCCCTTAATTGTCCTTTTTGCCAGAAACGTGAGGATATGAAGCACATTTTTTGGGGATGTCAGTTTGTGAAAAAACAATGGAATTGTGTTTTTAATGCCTTGCTTGCTATTTTTGAACATAAACTTAATTGGAAAGAGGCCTTGCTTGGAGTTGGGTTACATAATAATGTTATTGCTGATGGAGTTCGCCATGTTATCTTGTTGCATCTATGGAGAAACAGATGTAAAACAATGTTCAATAATAATGATCACTAGGATTTTGTAGTTCTAAAGCTTTACTTTGACATACTGTATTGTCTTGCTTCTCTTTTTTGTCTTCTACAGGCCTATTCCAAGAAGAACGTAAAGATGGACATTCAAATCCAATGCATCAAACATCAAGTGGATCTCTTGCTTAGAAAACAAAAGATTTCTCAAGGGTTAAGGCCTTTTTTGTTGCTGTAATGCTATTGGAGATGTTGTTATGGCTGATCATTGTTGCTGATCCAACAAATAGATCTTGTCTTTTTGTTGTTCCTGCTTGCTGTTTGGCTGGTACATGTGTTAATGGCTTCCAAGGTTTACATTGTTGCTGATCCAGCTTATAGCTCTTGTATTTTTGTTGTTCTGGCTTACTTTATCTGATGTTCTTGTCTTGCAAAATGACATTTTGCTGTTTTAGTTATTTATTGTTGTAATCAGTTCCTTGTGGTGTACATTTGTACCTTCTAAACTTGCAATTTTTTTATTGCATTTCTCCTTTGTATTATGCATTTTCCTCAATATAAAATACTAACACAATTAGTTTACTTTTTTGAAATTAAAATTTAGTTTACTTTTAGAATGTGAAATGATTTGCATGCAAAAAGAGGACAAAACAAAATAGAAAAAGTTGTTTTTATATCTAAATTTTACTTGTTCATTCTAAAAACTACAATTAGTAATTGTTGAATTATTTTAAAATGAATATGCAATTTTATTTAATTCATTTGTATAGATAATCACTACAATTTAATTAATTATTTAACAACTAAATAATAAATATTTTATAAATTTTAGAAATTACAATTTAATTTAATTTTAAAATGGAATTTAAATTTTGAAGATATTGTGAATAAACATCATAATAACTCTCCACCTATTTTATATATATTAATATTTAATATATATATATACTAGTTATATTACAATTAAAAACTAAAATACCAAAAAAACAAGAATGTAGGGAATTCCTTTCTGGAGTCCATTAAATTCTGGAAGTAGAAAACAAAACCCACCAAATATTCAAAATACGTTCCTTTAGTATTAAATTCTAAACACAAGACAAAATCATAAATATATTAATAAT
Organism: Sequoia sempervirens; assembly: GCA_007258455.2. Taxonomy (NCBI): domain Eukaryota; kingdom Viridiplantae; phylum Streptophyta; class Pinopsida; order Cupressales; family Cupressaceae; genus Sequoia; species Sequoia sempervirens. Next base: position 296,942 of record VDFB02367720.1, read on the forward strand.
AATAATAATAATAAAAACAGATGAGCAAAAGGCATCTAGATTTATGAAAACAAATTGACTAAGTTGAGTAAAAATTGCACTGTACATTCAGACAGAAAGACAGGGAGTGGATAATGGCGATGGAAGGCAAGGCTGTTGGAAGACTGGCAATGGTGTCAATGCATTTGATGCCTCCTCGGAGTAGTGGGGTGCAGCAGGCACCTGCATATTCCTCTTCCTTATCCTCTTCATTGCAGGTGAATAAGAGGGAGAATAAGTATGAGAAAGTGCACGGGGAAGTGTCCTCAGAATGTGTTTCCTGGAGGCTCTGCAGCCCTTGCGACGATGGTCCTCCTTTCCTTGACATTATCTATGAAAAAGCCAATGGAGAAGGCATTGCCAAGGTAAACGTTGAGATCAGGCGTTTGATTTTAGGTGAATCGTTTTGCATTAAAGAGGCTTAACTTCATCATTGAAGCATCGATAATACCTATTGAATTGTTTTCTTTTAAAAAGGGCTTAACTATATCTCTGAAGCATGGTGATACCCATTGAATTGATTTCCATTAAAGAGGGCTTTACTGTATCTTTGAAGCTTGATAATTCATAATACCCATTGAATTGTTCATCATGAATTTATATGGGAGTGGCTTTTGGGACTTTTTGTATTGGATTTAACCCCCAGACGTTGTTGGTTATCTCTCTTTGTAGTAGGATTGTTACAGTTGCATGCCATCAGCATATGGCGGGCATATGTATATGAGATAAACTTTGATTAGGATGATTCAGAAGTATGATTGGATGATTTGACATTATCAGAAGCACCAATTGAGGTGCTGCAGTTGGGTGCAATTGTTGTTACTATATAACATTACATAGACATTTTTGAGCATTCCACTAATTCAACACTTGCCAAATTTGCAGAGGTATGCTTGTTCGAGTCTTAAATTGCTACTTCAGTTTTCTACTGTGCACCCAATTTCGATATTCACAGACTATGTGCTATGCAATATGCTGGTAGCCTATGCAGTCTATGTTATGATTTTGGATTATCAAAGAACATTGATGTTTAATATTTGTGGTCCATAATACTTATCTTTAGAAAATCTGCCTTTCTATGATATTGATGTTTATTTATGCACTGCAAGTCATTGGATCATAACTTTTGGGCCTTATGGGTCATGAGAATCAAGAATTGTGTGTTTTACAATCTATACTCCGTGGAAAATGAGCCTTTCTATGATAGTTTATTACGTGGCTATTCATTGTTAACATTCTCGTGCATTGAAGATGTTTCTTGCCTTTTTTCCCAGTATTCCTCAGTATGCTGATAATAATTATCGAAATACTTCCTCATATGACTTGAGTAGAATATTGCAACAACATGTAAAATCATACTTACTGAATGCAATTGCATCCAATGGCACAATCTGAATTCATTGTGTAGTTACCCCTAGGTTTTAAGATTGATTATATTGATGTTTAATATGATCCCTGACTTAGAACTTCAATGGGGCGTACAGTTGTTGGGTCATTGATACTGACATTATGGTGTATCATCTCACTGTAATTGAAACAGTCGAGTTGCTTGTGTAATTAGAGAATGCAAATTTGTCTGAGGTGAGCCCATCTACTAGAACAAGAAAAATATTCTGCAAATTGGCAATTCTTGTAAGCTGTTGCCAACAAGCAGAGCCGACCAGCAGTATGCTTCAAAATCCATATGGCCAAAATTTCAATTGCATCCAAAAAGATATAGATTTTTATGGCTTGTTCTCAAAACTTTTCCCTCGTCATAAATGTTTTATTCCATGTTTATCCCAATATCTACAGCAGTTCATTGTCTGTTTGGCTTTCAGATAAATGTGCGACAAGAAGCAAAGCGCCTGACTCAAGATTATCAAAGGGACAGACTTTGCCATGGCCAACTACAAATCCCGTCAATCATATCCACTTTTATCCACAAAATTAAGAGGAGATTTACACAAACATAACTAAATTGATCAGCAAATACGCCAAACTCTTATATGAGTAATGAAAAGGCACTACAAACATATGTCAAGTTAAAGTATACCAATCTTTCATGTAGGCATAGGACGTAGAGGTCTCCAATCAGTAATCAAGTAGGCCCAACTCTTATAAAACTGAAGAAGTAGAAGCATCCAATCCAATCAATCATCAAATATGCCCAACTCCGATGCAGGCATCACTAGTAGACACCTATCAAGAATGTTTGACCCTCATGTTGATGTTTAAAGGAAAGAAGTAAAAATAATTTTGAAAGTTATGGCAAAATCTTAGCCCAAGGAAAAAATTAAGTTGCCAGCAAAAATCCCTTGGGACAAAGAGGCTATCATGCTCATTGACCGTGTTAGAACCCAGCATTGCAGGCCTCAAAATTGCAGATTATGCTATTCTTTACACCTTGTTGCAGTTGCCTTGTGTTAACCGACCATTTATAACTGATTTGAGATACTATAAGTGGATTTTCTGAGTCAAAATTTTGCCCAAGTGCTTCTGTGTGCCCTCCCTTGTGTGCTCATTATGTGTTGAAGTTTGCAAAAAATCCAAAAAATTCTAAATGTTGGCTCTATTTGGGTCATTTCCTTAAGTCTTTGACTGTTGTCAAAGTTTTGGACTTTTGGGGTTGTCTATCCTGGTATGCCATCCCATCCATCTCCACCCTCCCCTTTGTCCTTATTGGGTTGTCAGACTCCATCCTCTTGGCATACCTTTCCACCCTATCTTGACATCCTGGTCCTTAGCCTTGTAAAATTTCTCAAGTATGGTTGTTAGACTACTAGCCTCTCCCTTACTTGCATGCCTTTAAGCTGAATCTTGAAACCCCGATCCTTTGCATTTAGCTCCTTTTGGTGCCAGAGTTTCAAGAATTCCCTTACTAGAGTATCATTTCCTTGGAACCCTTGAACTCCAAAATCTCAACTATTTGCCCTAAATTCTTTTTTGCATTGGAGTTTTAGACTTGAGCTTCCTTCGATGCCTTTTCCTTGGCATCCCCAAGCTTCAATCCCTAAAAGTTGGTACTAAATACTTAAGTCTTTCATTTGTGTCAAATTTTTTGATTTCCTTATCCTATCATTCCTTTTGCTCTTTCCCCACTGGACTGTCGGAGTTCCCTTTACTCAAGTACCCTTTCCATTCATCCCCGATCTTGACCTCCTAGTCCTTTGCCCTTAAAATTTGTCTTAGTTTTATGAACTAGAGTTTCAGACCATCCCTTATTTAGATACCTCGTATGGACCTCACTTGATTCTTGACCCTTGACTCAATTTCTTCCTTAAGTACTTTATTGGAGTTGGAGTTGCGGCCTTCCTTCTATTCAGGTACTTGTATCCTGCCATGCTTGACTCCTAAACCCCGTTGATTCCTTTATATACTTTGTTAGAGTTGGACTTTTGCCTATTCCTCTAACTCCATACTCTTCCTTGTGCATCTCTAAACTTTGCCACTTGATAACTTCCCTTAATCTTTCTATTAGAGTTAGAGATGCGGGCTTGCCTTCAAAGTGGTATACGTATGAGTCATCCCCGAACCTTGATCCTCGACATTCCAACACTCTCTTGTCTCATTAGGATTGTTTGTTTGGACTTCCCTCCATCCACATGACTTCCTCATCACTCTCAATTCCCAATACTTTGACTTCTTAATGAGCATGTGGTATGAAGTATTCCCAACCTCTGACCTCTGATGGTCCAAGACTCTTGTATTTTCGTTTGTATAGTCCTACCTACCTACCTGCACATTCAGAAGGACATTTATGACCTGATTTGATGCAGCGGCCACCTAAGAAGACTTTTTCTAGCTTGGAAAACATTGTTCGTCATTTGAGCACAAATTTGCAAGTGTATCTAGTGATAATGAAGAAAACCACACAAGACACCATTAATAAGCCAATATGGCCTTGCAACTACCAGACCAGATTCGATGGTGCCCATAAATAATTGTTTACTCTAGAGCGCACTGATTCAAATGAGAAAATGGTGCAAATGCTATGCCCTAATTTATTTTAATGGTTGAAGAGTGTAGAGCCCAAACATTTATGCGATTTCCCAGGAACAATTATGTGAACAAAACTAATTAATATTGTTAATTGTAAATGATTATAAATAAAGTAAAATAATCAAACGTGAAATATTTAAATAAATATGTTAACAGAAAATAAAAGAATCGATTCCTCTCAAACAGCAGCAATCCTAAGTAATTACTATATTTAAAAGAATAAATAAAAGCAGCAATTATTATTTATACAAGGCAGCAATTAACAAACAAAGATTATTATATGTTATGATAAAAAAGGGGTGTGATTTGGGTTGAGGAAAAGGCACGATCTGCAAAGGAGGTGCCTAATCATTGGAAATGGTGTGTCTCTAGTTTGGATCACCTCCCATAAGAGAGTATAATAGCGGAGATCGTGGCTGGAAGAAAGGGATCATGAGGGGGGGAATCAATATTTTATTCAATCAGAAATCTAATAAGGCAGCATGTGAAAATAAGGATAAAATATATTGCCAAGAATACATTTGGACAGTAAGCTTAATAGTATTTTAAATATAAATATATATACATGTGGGATATATATATATATATATATATATATATATTTTCAAGCCAAAGTAATTATTGTAAGTGAAAGTCAGTTAGAAATAATGATATATATATTTATATATGTTTTTATCCTATGATCAATCAAATGTAAGATTGAAGGAAGGCGAGTAAGGAATAAAGAGTCATGGGAAGACACAACCGATCAGGTGATGTACTCACTTAGCAATAATATTTAACATATTTTGAATATAAGAAATAGATATTGCTAATCTGATTATTGATATAATGCTTTCTTTAATCTTATCATAATGAGAATTATTCTAGGAAGTGATGAACTTAAAGAACCATTGATAAATGAAAATATATTTGATTATAGGCCTGAAATAAATCTTGGATGAATGCAAATATATCTGATTGTGTAAAGATTGTCTGCTATGTGCTTGTAAACCTATTAGGATGGGCGAAACATGGGTGAATTGGATTGCCTAAAAACCCCACTTTCAGCCCCTTAGGCCCTAGACAAGGGATTGGGCTTTGCAGCCCCTTAGGCCCTTGACTAGGGATTGGGTTATAGAAAGATGGGGGTCCCACCTAGGTCTATGCCCCTTAGGCCCGAGATACGGGATTGGGCAAGGGGAGGTGGTAGGCCTTAGGCCACTTGGACTCTGTGGTTCTTCTCTCTTAATAGGACGAGTGTCTTTCGAGGTGTTGCCATGAGTGGAGTATGTAGGTACTAAGCCACTAGGCAAGAAGGATTGTGATGGACAACCTCTTGAGCTTTACATGAGGGCTTCAGGGTGGATCCACCTATGGCACTTGTCTTATGTCTTCATTATTGCCTATGACTATGAATATATTTTGGATATCTAGATATTATTGCTAACAGATATATGTGTACGTGGAAATGTTATTAAATTGGTGAATGCAGATTTCAATCTAGGATTATTTCATTAGAGAAACACATTCCTTTTGGAAAGAAGAAACCCTAAACCTAATCAACATTTGAATTATAGGGCAAACAAGCGAATTCAAGAGCAAGGCTAGGTAAGGGACATTACACGCTGCCCTAGTATTCCAGCGTTGTTTATGGCAACATCAGTTCATGGGAAGATGGACTTTGAGCACTTGTAGGCTTTTTGGCAACAAGTTGTGGCAGTATTTACAGAGCTTGAGCAGTTATTACTAGCTCCCACCAGTATGAGTGATGGATATGTAATGTCCCCTATCCCACTTTTCCCTAGAGTTCGCTTATTGATTAGGGTTAGGGTTTTTCACCTTGTCAATTTTCAATGATATATTCCTGGCTGAAACCTGCATTCACCATTTGAACAATATTTCCACTTATACACATGTCTGTTAGCATTAATATCTAGATATCCAAATATAAACATAATCACAAAGCAGTTATGAAGACATATGAGGAGTGGCATGGGTAGATCCGCCTGAAGCCCTTTTGCCTAGTCCTCAACGACTTGTACCTGCTTTCTCTACCCGCATAGGTAGATCCGCCCAAAGTCCTTTGTCAAGTTCAAGTGGTTGTAATCTACAACCTTCCCCTCTAGGTGGCTTGTACCTGCTTTCTCCACCCATATCATCACCTTGAAAGACACATGACCTACTGGGGGAAGCCAATGGAGCTTATAAGTGGCCTAGGCCTACCACCCCTCCATGGCCGCAACAGATCTTGGGTGGGACCCCCACGCCTCCATGGCCCACCCATGCCTTGGGACTGGGCGGAACCTTAAGTAGAATTTCCACCCCTCCATGGCCCATCCTTGCCTTGGGTTCCGGGGGCAGACTTGAGTGGGGTTTTTAGGCACCACTTTTCTCAGGCCCTTCCCTTCCTCCCGAGTAGGCTTGCAAACACTTGGAAGACAATCTTTCAAACAATCAAATACATTTTCATTTATCATTGATTCTTTAAGTCCATATTAACATCATTTCCTAGAACAATTATCATTATTATAATACTAAAGAGAGCATTGCACCAATAATCCGATTAGCAACATCTAGATCCATGCCTACAGTAATAATGCAAATTAATACTAGAAAATGCTATGTAGATCTCTTTAATCCTTTCCCAAGGTGGTTTCCTTGTTCTTAGCACTCAGGAGATATCTTTAGTGTAAATCAATCACATAAGAATCTATTATCCGAAATTATACTAAACATCACAATTACTTATAAGGTTCAATAATTGCTGCAAATATATATATATATCATTATTACCTTGGCATGAATATATATACATATATATTTTAATATTATTATATTCACTTACAGCCACATACACCTTTATTCTCTTCACTGCTGCATGCTTTTTCCAATCTGTTCCATCTGCAGTCCTTCTTATCCCCCCCAGCCAGCCATACTATCTCCCCTTGAATACCTTTGGGTTGGGTGAGGGATTGCACCCTTTCAGCGGTGATAATCATTGAGTGGATGTGTCCCTTGAATCGCTGCCCCCTCACAAATACAAACCGCTGCTCTAAAGTTCTTCTAATGATAATTATTACTGCTCTTATTAAAATGAATTGCTGCCTTTGTATTCTACGATTCCATAAAATGGGTGCTCTTTTATGACATGATAATAATATAGTTGCTGCTTATATATAAGTAATGCTGTCTTAATATATATATATATATATATATATATATATATAATGCTATAATAATTATAGTATTACGTGGTAATAATTATAGCTATAATAATTATTATTAATATTTATATTTATATTTTATATATATTTTTTAATATCTATAATATATATAATGCTTATAGTATTACGTGGTAATAATTAGAGCTATAATAATTATTATTAATATTTATATTTATATTTTATATATTTTTTTTATATCTATATTGTTATTTATTTTATTTATCTATTTGCATTTGAATGTTTAGTGTTGCAATTTCGGGGGCATGACAGGATACTTCAATCAGTTCGAGCTGTTGAGGGATATATCTGCAGATGCTACTGTGATGATTGCAGTCGATTGGATGAATTGGTGTTCTCGATATGGTTCTGTTGACACTTGGAGATTTGGTGTCTATGTGGAGTTATCAGTCTATGATTGGGAGAGCAGGGTTAGGATGTATACTTCTCGGGATGACACTATTGTTATCAGCTTCTGATTAGGGACTGATTTGTATCACTTCTGGGACATTATGAGGAGGTTTGCTGAGGTTTTCATTTGGCTTTGAAGTTAGTTTATAATGTTGAGATTCAAGAAGTCGGTAATAGGAAGATTTTTCGTTCAACTTTGCTTAACACTTGTCCTCTATTCTTAATCTCACATCGTGTTTCATATTGTTTGTGGAATGTTTCTCATGTCAAATCAATCCTATTGTTAATACTAATTCATTGGTCTCAGTTTTAAGCATTGATTAGTATTTTTTTGTTTCTTGTTCATGTTGTTAGTTAGTTGCATAACATAAAACCTTGTGGTGAGATAAGAACTTTGCAAGTATCATGCTTCTACCTTTGAGATAAAAAAATATAAGTCTAGATTGTTTTTAGCATTTTGTTTACTTGCGAAACCCCTAGAAGATAAATTGCATAGCGTGCATAAGTAACAATCTAGTTTATTCATTTTAGATTTTAGGAGTAGATTAGATCAGGGGGTTTCCCCTACAAATTTGAAAAGATGATTTTCTCATGTATTGTTCCAGTTTGAGCTATCGTGAGAAGGACAAATTAAAATACTAACATGATATTGATGGAATCTTTAGGGTATATTTTAATCTTTAGAAATTGATGAAAACCCTACCAACAATGAACACACATGAACTTGGAAACAAATTGATCAACACAAAGTTAATCACACAAATTGTTTGCCCTAGACATCCCAGTATGGGGAAAACTAACAAAGCAATTTGGCCATATGCCTTCTTTGAGCTTAAAATTGTTTAATACCCTACACATCCCATTATGGGGAAAACTAACAAAGCAATTTGGCCATATGCCTTCTTTGAGCTTAAAATTGTTTAATTCCCTGGACATCCCAGTATGGGGAAAACTAACAAATCAATTTGGCCATATGCCTTCTTTGAGCTTAAAATTGTTTAATACAAGGGGGTTTGGCACAAATGAGCAAGAACTAGTAATATTCACTCTTAGAACATGTAAAATTATGGCTCGAAGTTCTTGCATAATGGCTGCAAAAATGTTTTGAGACCATGTAAGATTTAAGACATGTGGAAATAAATCTAAGGAACAAAAAAATTTAAGGCATATCCACTTGGAGCATATATAAAGATTTATAAAGAAGAATCTTATTCATCAACCTATAGAAAAACTAAGCTTATAGTGCAAAGGGTTGTTGATGTGTTTGATAGGTGTTTGCTAATGAGGGTGGGTAGTGATTGGGTGAACACTATTGATGTGGACACCAAGGTGTAGACTGAGTGAATTGCTGATTGACAAGGTGGTGACTGAGCAATCTCCTAATGTGTTGATGGTACAAACTAGGTGGAGGTGGTGGGCGGCCCCATTGATCGACACTCTACCCAAGTTATTCTAGGTGTGCTATGCAGTGCTCTTCATTTTTATTTATATAAAAATTTCTGCAATTGCCTTGAGTTTCACGCGGCACAACCTAAATTGGACTTGGATTTTTTTTGTGTGCTCCCAATCAAGTTGTCTCATTTGGACGATTTGATAAGCATTCCTAAGTTTTTTGGGCCTTTTGAATGCAATGGTGCAATCATTTCTTCCCTGAGGGCCTCCTACCAAAGGCAAATTTAAGACAACCTAATAACAAGACAATGAGCCCTAGGAAGAAGCAATTTTATTTTGCACAAATAAATGGAGTTAGGCTAATCTGACCTGCTTTGATACCATGTAAGATTATGGCTCAAAGTTTTTGTAGGATGGCTGTAAAAATATTTTGCTATCATATAAGATTTAAGATGTTTTGAGATAAATCTTAGAACAATAAAAGATCCAAAGCATAACTACGTAATGCTTAAATAGAATTATTGAAAATAATCTTATTGTCAACATGTATATAAATTGAGCTTACTGTGTAGAGGACTGTGAATGTGTCTGAAGGTCTTTATTGATGAGTATGGGTTTTGAATGAGTGAATGCTGTTGATGTGGATGCTAAGGTGGTACAAACTAGGTGAATTGCTGACTGGCAGTGGGTGACTCAGCAATTTGCTAACATGTTGAGGGTATTGATTGGATAGCATTGGTGGTGGCTCCACTGTTTGACATTCTACTCAAGGTGCTGTAGGCATTCAAGTGCAACACTCTTCTTTTTGAACAACCATAAAATGCAATGAAGTTGCATTTTATAGAAAATACAAGAGGTGATGAAGATAAGAACTTAGTCTCTTGAAATAGAATATTTTCCGCAAATCCTATCTAGAGAAAATCAATAAAGAAAGCAAGCTAATCTTAGAATTATCTAAAGAATATTTAGAAATAAAATGCATATTATCTACTTAAGCAAGATAAATATAACCTAAGGTGTAGTAAAGTAATTTACACACACCCCACCTTAAGCATAGCTTATTTGGATGATAAGGATGGGTTGCAACAACTAGGCCATATTAGGTACCCATAGATAAAAATGTATCTTCCGAAAGAGAGGTGTCCTTTCCAAGGAACAACTTCTCCCATGTTGTAGAAGATGGAGTTCAAAGCAGATAGTCTCATAACGAGTGTTGAAGTAGTTCTCTCTGCATCAAATAATGTATGTTCCTTTTGGAAGAAAGAACCTCCATGTTGCATATCTGTTTATTTCTTTCTCCAAAGGTAGAATGAAGGGAGGATAGATGGAGATCTCTGAAAAATCTTCATATTCACCATGCCTGTGCTGAATTTGATTGGATTTGATCAGTAGACTTAGGTACAACTGCAAAATGTGTCATCATGAAAGCATGCAGAGGTTAAGGGGAGTAAACAAGAGGGTCTATATGTACCCTTATTATATCCATAGAAGGTGAAGAAGCTTCAAGAGAGTTCTCATCAAAGAGGGTAAAAGTGTCCTCTATAACAAGTTCAAATATGAGATGTTGGCTAAGTATGTAACCCAATGTGGTGTATCTTGTACACATGTATGAACTTGTTGAAGAGAGTTAGCAGAAGCATCCAAAGAAGCTGTTATATCTGCAGAAGTAGCTAGAGGAATCTCTGTAGCAGTGTTTGCAACTTCAAGTGAAGACAGTCAACTATGTGAGCAATAACTTTGAAACAGTGACTTACAGAAAGAAGTCTGAAGATTTTGTCATTGTTGTTAAACCATACATTCTTCTATAAAGTATCGCTTGGCATGGGAATGAGATCAAGGAGATAGGGTAAAAGAGACTTGCTACTGCAGCAATCTTCCACCCATTTTTGCCATTCTATCCAACATTCATAGTTCTAGTGACTTAGAATGACCACATGATTACATTTTGGTCAATACCAGTAGTTTTGGTGATTTGGAAAGATAACAATTTTTTTTGAAGTTATAGTTATAACCCACAATAGAACCCCTCTCTCATGGAGTGAGCCTCTATAACCTTGAGTCCAAGCTAGGATGCCCCACTTCCGCTCGGTAATTTGATGTGAGGTTTGAACTAAGGATGATTGGCATGCCATGCACTTAAAGTGGACAGACAAGCCAACCAAGCAAACTCGAAGGATCCCTGAAATATAATATCACCACTATGTAGCCATTGAAAAATAGCCAGAGTCAAATTTTCTTGACCCTGATTAGAGTTTGAATGAGTGAGAACGGGCCTTCTGAAGTTGAGATGCCAAAATGCAATGCAAAAGCCAATGACTATGTAATGCTGATTTCAGCAGGTGACTTGGCTGTTGACTGAACTGTATGGACTGCTGGCATGGTGCTTGTGTGTCTGTTGGCATGGCAGGCACCATGGCATGTTGCTGACTGTGTACAATGTGGTGCAAAGGCAGAGATGTGGAGAATGTGTTGCTGGTAGGGACAAGGGCAGTGACATGGTATGAAGTCTGTTGGCGTTGACATGTCTGCTGTTGACAGCTGTTTGGCACTAGTGGAGTGAGAGCATGCAGTGCACAGGTCTGTGCTCAAGCATGACTGACTGTGCACAACATTGCATGAGGTATAGACATGGACAGACGTAGCACTGACAGGGACAAGGGTAGTGATGAGGCATGAGGTCTGTTGGTATCAATGTGTCTGCTGTTACAAGCTGTTGTGTGCTGGTGGAGTGAGCACGAGCTGCCCTAGGCATGCTGGGCAGTCTGCATGCTTCACAGTTGAGCATGCCAATAAGCATGCAGTGTGTAGGTCTGTGCTCAAGCATGCAAGCATGAACTGCATGTGCAGTGCTAGGGAAGTGCATAATTTATTGATTTTTGTTTTTTAAATTTCTGCACCCTCTCCCTGCAGCCTCTATTTTCTTGCTTCGATATTTTGTTCTACTATTCTTCCAACTGTGCAAATCAATGTCTGAACCTTGTGTTTTTTCCTACTGGCCCCATGGTTGCCGTTGTACCAAAAGATCGACCTGTTAATGCTTGATACAACCGCTAGAGTTAACGGATCCACGGGAGGCGGTTAAGCCATGTCACGAATCCCGAGGGGAGCATTGACCATCTGCCAACAATCTCCCCCTCAGCGTTACCCGAGGGGATTCAAACCTAGCACCTTTGGCTTTGATACCAATTGTTGGCCCCACGGTTGCCGTTGCACCAAAAGATCGACCTATTAATGCCCGATACAACTACCAGAGTTAATGGATCCACGAGAGGCGGTTAAGCCATGTCACGAATCCCAAGGGGATCGCTGACCATCTGCCAACATTCCCATTACAATTATTTCAAGATGTAGAATTTGGATGATAGATGGAGGAGGAAGGTGAAGAGTCATTTGTTGGTTTGTTTGTTTCCAGATGCCACTTGGAGTCATTTTTGGTCTGGAAACAACTTCTTGACACCTCAAATGATTGTTGGGCTTGCAATCATGGGTACAAACTCTTTTTGTGTGGTACAGCAGGGAATAATCTAGTTTATTGTGACTTTACTCTTCAGGTTATGCCTGTGGATGGCCCTTGATGCCTTCTGAATAGTTCCCCTGTCTGCTGAAGTCAATCCGTGTAGGTTATCCTGCTCTCTCTGTTGACTGCTTCCATGCATGTGTATGATGATAAATACATGAATGTTTACATCTAGTCTGCTCTGTCCAACTTATTTACAACTATGTACAATATTTGCAAGACCCATGTGGATCATGTGGATCAGTTAATGAATTTGGTTAAAAAATAATAGCACCTCATGCATGAGGTGGATAAGTCATCAAGGAAAAAATAATTATAAGTCATGTTTTTCATGTTTTGGAGTAGTGGTTCTTGTGGACAAGTCTGAACCGTATTTAGCCAAGCTGTATCTATGCTGTCCTAGATTTGGCCCAAGTTGACATCCACAGCCTGTCACAAAAGTTATTTCTTTTCTATATTGTGTTTGATCTATATTCCACTATTGTTGAAATTGTTTTCATGAATTTCAATTTTTGAGTAAGGTAAAAAATATAACAGTTGCAGATTTCATCAAGTGCTTACCAGATTGTTTTTTGTCCAGTTATAAATGTTCATTTTTTACCCAGTGTTAGGTTTTCACTTTTTTTCCCCCATTGTTAGAGTTTCAGTTTTCAGGAATGTTTGAGATCAGATCTGTTGCAGAAAAAATATCAGAACTTTCAGAACTTTGATACTATTTATTTCTAGATCTAGTTTTCCTGTTTCTTCTCAGTGTTTACAGCACTTGCAGTCAGTTTCAGTTGGGTTTGTAACAAATGAGTTTAAACCATCACGGGACCATGTATTATGGACAAACATCCTTTCACATTCATCATTCCGAAGGCATCACTAATTTCGGACTCGAGCCAACTTCATCTCCATCAACCAAACTCATGCCAAAGTAACATTTACTGCAAACCAAATATAAATTTATAAAAGTTACTGCTTCAATTGATATATTAAGTTTGTCACCATCCCTTATGGGAATATTAGCTAATAGTCTTAGTTAATCATCAGCACCACTATCCCTTAATGGACTGTTGACTTATGGTATGCCACCACGCCCTTTTGGACAACTGACTTAAAATTTGTTAACTATCCCCTTTGTAACTGTTGGTTAAAGATCCAAGTCATCATTGTGAGTCTGTGACAATCCCTTCTGGAATGTTTGTTATGATTTTAACCATAATTGCCATTATTTTTTATGGGACCATTGGCTTATATGGTTATATTTGCCACCATTCCATACATGACATTTAGCTTATTTAGTTATGGTTGCTACCATTCTATACTGGACAATTGGCTTCTAATTTGACTTCTCAACCATCCCTTACTGGGTTGTTGACCCAAAACTTGGAATAGCAATTATCATCTTTAATTGTAGTCAACCCAGAAAGTACAACAATCAACATTTGACATTTAAGAATAAAACGTGGTCATTAGAAACTCCCTGGGGTTAAAGTACCTTGTAGAATCATTAGCAATTATCAATTGTACCTATAGTCAATGTTGGAGACTTTGTCAACTGTCTATTGGTCCTTGTTCAGCACAGAAAGAATGATGCATATTTAACGGTCACCACTCAAAAGTCATTGTTTCTGCAAATTATTGTGGGTTGGATTCTGTTTAGTGCTAGGGCTGATGTAAGAAAACTATTTTCTATTCTCTGTCTTGGGAAGTACTTTGAGGACTATATAAATTGTGATTTGGTCAAGTTAAGGTCAATAATTAACTTATTTACACATAGCAAGGTAACAGGTAGGCTGATGTTGTTCAGATTAGTGCACTTAACTGAACAGAAGTATAAATTCTAACTCAAGTTGGCCATGGCAGAGAGATTACGGGGTTTTAGCCAAGTTTGACTATCTTCGACTTCTTGATGTAAATAAAGTTTAATTTTTGCAAATAACTTAAACATCAATGTGACAATTATGTGGATCAGGATGTCACAATGATGCAATCTTCTTCTTTGTTCTGCACTTAAATGTCCTCTGGTTTATGTCCCGAATCTATCCTCTTTTACTTTTGATTCTTTGAAGATATGGTGATAGATGGTAATGCCATTGGCTCTTCCAACACATGTTGAGGTATAGACACCTGATGGTTTTTGCCTCCAGCTTTGGTTGCTAGCCTTGGTATTCATCGGCTCCTGCCTCATTGAGGGGCCCTCCCCTCACACAGTCGTTTATACTTGTACTTGTTTTAGGGTTACTGTGTGAGGTTTTTCCCCACTTGTCTATTCCACTGTTTTCTTGCTTTTCTTTGTCTTATTCTGTTAGCTTTTTGAGTCTAGGGCCCAGTTCATCTGAGTACTTTGCTATTATAACAGTTATACATTCCAGTTCCATTGATCTATTCTTGGTCATTTGTGGACATTAGTATAATGCCTTTCTTTCTTTATGGAGATAAGGCTTATTCTAAGCTGACAGTGCTGATAAAAATTGTGACCCAAGTAAAATTCTTCATATCTAATGTACTCCAGAAGTGTTTCTTAGGATCTTCAAGGATTGTTGGCTAAGTTTAGTCTTGTTATTTGGAGATTATATAGATGAGGAAGCTCTTTCTTTCTCTTCTACTCTCTGTCTTAGGTTTATGATGCAGGAGCATCCCGGGCTTATGGTGATCGGCATCATCCAAATTGGTTTTCAGTTTGATTTTCATTTTTGGCTTGGCAATAAAATTTTGGGTCTGTAGTTTGAAGTGCAGGTTGAAGTGATATTTTGTCATTTTCAGTTGACAAAATATCCCAGTTCGATTTCCATATTAAATTCAATTATGTTGTGCAATTTCTTATTCATTGGTTTACCATTTTGCTCAATTTGGATGAATGATGAAATTGGACATTCAATCCAATTTATAAAAAAAATAGATTTAAATGCAGATGTTCAAAAGCAGATTGTGGGAATACTGAAGGGCACCATATCAAAGCTCAGGATGGAGAATAAATTGCCTTAAAAATTGAATGTATAACATGGTGACGGAATGACAAGAGTTCGTGTCATATTGTGTGACATTTTGGAATTGCATAAAAAGAAATGTTTTTCTGAAAGTGAACAGCAGGCCGTGCCATGCCATAAGATCATTTTAAAATTTAAAATGCAAGAAAACCTAATGAAAAGGCCGAAGCTGAAGGGTTGCGATGAAAGTAATATGTTTAAAAAACCAATAATCATAAGGGAGGAAGCAGTGATATATAGAAGAGGGGGCTGGTAACACAGAAGGAGAGTGAATAAGGCTGCGTGGAGAAGTAAAAGGGCCACACTAGACTAGACAAGTCTGCAAAGAGGAGAAAGTGCCTGCGCAGCATAAGGCAGGAGGCAGAATTCAATAGAGAAGGAGTTTAAATGCAATTAAAATGATCTTGAAATAAGTGAACAGGTCGATAAGTGCAGAGAGGATCCCATGCAAGGTGAAAGAAGAGAATTTGCTGCGCCATATTGATGGAATTCTGAGCAAGTATGGAAGGAGATTAAAACTTGTGCATAAGAGGCCGCACCACTTTCCTATGGCAATTTAAGCATAAAATGCAAATAAATTGCTTATGATATGAGGAGCAATGTGATTAGTAGAAAGGAGCAGCGTAAGGGGACACATCACAGAAGGGAGAGGTAAAATTGAAGTCTGAAACAAAACATAAAAGCAGTAAGGTGCAGTAAAGAGGTGAAGAGCAATGGAAGAGGCAGTGTGAGGATGATAATACGTGGCTGAAAGAAAGAGGGCTGCATAGATTATAACTGGAGATTTCAGATTTAAAGAAACTTTAATTGATGCAGAGTAAAAAGAAACAAGGGCTGCGCATGTGATTGTGAGTGGAAATGGCAGAGAGAAGAGTGACTAGAGGAGAGAAAATAATAGAGGAAAAGAATAGAGCCCATAGATCACACAGAATTTGTGAACAGAGGAAACCAATGACCAAATGAAATTGAAGATGATTGTATGACTGTAGCATTCTGATTTGAATAAATAGAATTTCCTGTCAATTTTATTTGCAAAACTTTTAAATTATTTCGATTGACAAATGGAATTGTCAAAAATCGGTTTATGTGGCAATGAAATGTGTATAAATTGCAAAGTTTGTAATTGAATTAGTTAGAATGAGAGTACTGCAGCCTGCCTGTGTTTTAAAATTGAAATTGTTTATGTGAGAGGAAGGAGGGAGTTTCTGAGATTTTCGTTTGCACCAGTTTATATTTTTCACCATTGTAATTCTTGTTACATACTAATTATTTGGACAACAACTAGCAGCTATCTTTTTATATTGTTATTGTATTTATGTCATGAATGTGCGAATGCCATTTAAATTCTTCAAATGAATTTTTGAGTGAATCACTAATTACTAAGGTTTTAGTTGGCATTTACATTCATACGGAAGCCAACTAATGGGCTAATATTTTGTGAAATTTCTTTAAACTAGAAAGCTAGCACAAAAGTACATGGTTAATTGGACAAATCACATTGAAATATTCTATCATGTAGCCTTGGGTTAATATTTACTTTGGAAGTGTAATGACCATTAGGATGGGGTGTGTTTGGGCAAGTTTTTATTTCTTTTATTTATTTTTTACGCTATGTGCTATTTGCCGTTTTTTTAATTTAAATCAAGCTGTATCTGGAGTGTTTGTTGTGGATCAGCTTTTCTAGTATATCTGGATTGTGTTTCACCTGTGCGAGCAAATTAGCACACATTGCATAAACAAGTATATACCTTTACTATTCCATTTTAAAGCAGAATGGCCCGTTCTTTTCTGGCCAAAAAAAGTACCATCTGAAAATAAGTTCAACCAACTATTTCCAAATCCAGGGCAAACCTTAATGTCAACAAAACACAAGAAGAACGTGGACTCTTATTAAATACATTCTAAGGCCTTCAAATGGTTAAGAAAATAGAAGAACATGAAATCAGATTCTAAGATTGCATATATTAAATCAAAATAAAGGAACATAATTCTATTAAGGTTTGCACAGAGTGAGGAACCCTCAAAATATAATTTTCAATTGAAATCTACCAAGGCTTGTTTCCATAAATATCCCATAATCATGAGGCATGAATCATATTCCAAATTCTTGCTTGTCTTTTTCTGTGTCCTTTACTGTCAGACTGCAGCAATACTGACTCATATTTCTGAATTATCAATTTATTAATCATAAATCAACAATAAGCATGGCAAATATGTGAAAAAAATTACATCTTTTGACAGACCTGAAATCTGCGGGCTAGAAAGGCAGTCAGCCAACGATTTGGAAAATCTGACATCAAATTTACTATAACACAAATTCAGCATATCATCAAAAGAAACATTTGAGACAAAGGGACTACCCATATTTTTAGCTACCTTCCCAGGATTGTTCTACTTCCATCCTTTCAAATCCAACAAATCAGGTGAGCAAAAGCCCACTCAATAACTTAAAATTTAGCCCAGATTCAGACTATCTTAGTACCCGAAACCAGGCAATACAGAGATAATCTATTTGAAAACTTAGCCAAACTATGTCCTTCAAGCTCCAACATAAACAGTATCATCAGCAAAATGCGTGAGAAGTAGTTCATTTGCATCTGGCATAGACGGTCCCTAAAGAGGAGGCTTGATGCTTGTATTTCTCAATAAGTAGCACATTGCTTTTGTTGTTGACATGAAAAGAGAAGTGGCAAGCCGAACACCTTGGCTAATAGACTTCGTTAGGGAGAAACAGTTAGCCACAGAGCAATTATTTTTAATTATGTTGATGCTTCAATCCTATTAAGGCTTCCTCAAAATCAGGTAATGACAGTGAAGTATCATGACCTAAAACATCAATTGATTCTCAAGATCATATATCTTTCCTCAATAAATTGTATTGGAGTAGGTGAGAATGATACACGAAGAATATGGTTTATTTAGAAATTTTATGAGGCATTCTAGAATACAATAGGTCTCCAATCTTTCACCAATCTTGTATGTTGAGAATTTAGGGATAAGTTTAATTAGACTGCTACAAATATAATTGCTTAGATAATTGCTCTAAATGGTCTATACATAATAATTGTACGAATCAACAAAAAACAATTTATATTCAGTCTGATAGAATTCTACAGGAATAATGTTTATACCTAGTGACTTGTCTTTCTCATTTTAGTTGCTGTAAGATCCTGTAAGATACATGTCCTATGGTGCAATCATGACCTGGATTGGAATGATATCTAGTGGTGAAAGTTGCAAGAAATATTCAGTTCCTAAAAAAATTTCTGCAGTTAATTACTATACCTTTTTGGATACAGGATTACAGGTCTTAAGAGAGTTATTTAAGGTGGTAAATATAAATACGATCTCTCTATCTAACTTTATTTTTCTTTTGTAGATTACTATAAATAGACCAGCAAGACGGAATGCTTTTCGGCCGCAAACTTTAAAAGAAATGACGCGAGCTCTTAATGATGCCCGAGATGATATCAAGATTGGAGTTATAATTTTGACAGGCAAAGTAATATTACCTCTCCTTACATTCCCTTTGAAGTCTTTGCTTTTTATGATTGGCATGGCCAAGTCAAATTCTATTTATCTGGTCATATTCCTTATGGATCTATAAAAGAGTTTTTGTGACACAAAGTCTAACACTAGTGCTTACATCATGACAGAAAATGTGTTTGGAGTCATTATATCTTTTGCAGCAACTTTTGGCAGTATCGATTGCTTTATGATGTCATCACAGGTTTCTAGAGTGAAATGGGTTCACTAAGCTAAGAAACAGTTGACGTTTATTCTAATTTACAGACTACAGTATCCCAATTCCTTTCTCGAGTCCTTGAGTCCAAACAAAAAAGATTTTGACAGAAGGAAATAAATGGTATTAATGTCCCTGTGTAACCATAAACAATCAAATGAAAGATTATTGGGATTATAAGCTAGTAGAAGTATGCATAAAGCAAGGTAGCGCACAATGCTTCTCCAACCTAGTCTTTAATCGTAGGGCCTTAATGGTAATATCACCAGTCACAAATCAATGAGTTGTCATTACGTTCAATTACAATATTGTTATCCAAGATTTATGATGAAGGGTACTCCCATACTAAACAACAACAACAAATCTTCACAGAAATGCAGGAAGAATGCAAACAACAGCTTCTTATTTCTTCAACAAAATGAATTACAAATATGAAATTATATCAAACAAAGGTCCATGACCTCTTGCTACAGCAACATGGGCTGCATAACATTCAGGAAATCAGTTCTCCAAGCTTGGAGATGGCAACAATGGTGCCCCACATCAGCTACACCTGCAAACAAAATTGCAACTTCTCCCAAAAATTTCTCCAAGTCCTGAGTTATCCTTTCTCTCAGCTTTGATGGAATAATATCAATTCTCCCATGACCTAGGAAGTGTAGCTCCCCAGATGTTCTTGGAGTATGCTGAAAATATGCCTTCAATGACTTTTGGCACCTTCTAGCATAATTTGAATTTGTAACTCCCAACCCCCAACTCCCAACTTCCAACTCCCAAAAATAGGTCAACTTCTGGGATCCATAACTTTTGATCTCGGCATCCATTTGAGTCCTTTTTTTTTAAAACTGTAGTGCTCTAAATGCTCTAGGATGCCCAAATCTATAAATGGATTTTGGCCAATTTTCAGGCCAAGAAAAGGTTGTTTAAGGTCTCGAATCTTAATTTCAAGGATTTTATTTTTTCACGATTTCAAAAAGTTTAACAATTAATATATTCAATTTCAGAGTTAATCCTGACTCCAAACTCAACCACAGTGTGCAATTTACCATTCAGGAGTTTTGGGGAAAATTTGAAGTTTATACATGCTCATATGCAAATTTACTAAAAATAGAAAACCTGCTATATTTAGCCCTTATTCACCAAACCCAAATTGAAATCAAAATATAACTTTTTTTGGGTGATGCAAGATTGCTCTTACACCTTGGATGCTCCTGCATCAATTTATCAAATGGTGTCACTTGAGGATATAATGCACTCTTATGCAATTCTGAGCGTGTAATGTTCTGAACTGATTTTTATTTTTATTTTTCACTTTCACAATGAATAAACATGAAAACAACTTTTGATCACC
Source organism: Sequoia sempervirens (assembly GCA_007258455.2). Lineage (NCBI taxonomy): Eukaryota > Viridiplantae > Streptophyta > Pinopsida > Cupressales > Cupressaceae > Sequoia > Sequoia sempervirens. Next base: position 317,532 of record VDFB02367720.1, read on the forward strand.
AAGATCTTGATGTGGGCAAAGATGAGAACATACAGTGAATGGGTTATAATGATATCATAATAAAATGCTTATTGGCGACAAGTTGCAGAACTCAGTAATGCATTTTTTTTATAAAATTTAAAAGTAAATTATGCTCAATCTGGTGGCAAGCTTTCTAGATGAAATACAAACTAAAGCTAGAAAGAGATGAAATACAAACTAAAGCTAGAAAGGAATGAAATTGGTTTTAGCGCTAAGCCTTCTAGAATAATTACAAATATAGAATTT
>VDFB02367720.1:317898-338578 GCA_007258455.2 Sequoia sempervirens
GTAATCTAGGATATATCACCCATGGATGTGCTTGAACAATCCTTTAGATCTTCATAAGCATATGATCAACACAGTAGAAATGTGGAGCACATACCAGAGCAGATTTTGGACTTGCAATCACTTGTGTCCTTTCACTGCAACAACCTATAATGTGTTGACATCAATGGTTACATTAATGACAACACCACCATATGCATTCATACCTGCAACATATCATACACATATAGGTACATCACTTGAGCACACAACTAGTTAAGCTATTAGGAATGCCAAAGCCATTTGCATGATCTGCACTTTTGACATCAATGACAACTTATATGCACTTCTGCACTGGATCAACACACTTCTCCTCTAATCCCCTTTTGACATCAATGCCAACATATTCCAATGAGTACATATTTTGATGCCCCCAGTGGGTTTTGAGACTAGTACTAGGTTTAAAACCCACTCAGGATAATCTATCGGTTGGATGAATCTAACATCAAGAAGCTTTTGTAATTCTAGTTTAACCAAGAGTTCTATCTAAGGGTGCATCTTCCTTAATTTTTGCTTTACTGGTTTGGCTTCAAGATAGACTGCTAAGTGATGCACAACCACTTCTAGATCAAGGCCTGGAATATTTGTGTATGACCATGCAAAGTTAGCTCTTCGCTCTTAGGGAATGCGGCAAGGTTCTTCCGTTCTTTGTCCAACAAGGATTCAACATAGAAAGTGATCTTGGGTGCTTCCTCTGTTCCCACATTGACTGGAGTAGCCTTTTTTGCTAGTATTGCCGAATTCTCTGGATGCATTGCACTAAGGGGGATATTGAATCCCTCATCCTTGGGTGCCTCAAAAAAAATTTCACCGTCGGATGCGTCCTTTATTTTTTAATATTTTGGGATTAGAGACTGCCACTAGGTGGTTTTCACTCAAGGATTTGCATGTTAGTTGCATTTCATTTATTTTGCAACTAAAGGATTCAATCAACTCCCCATAGTATGCCCCTATATCGAGCTCTATGTCGAAGCTTGCTTTATAATCTTTCCATGATAAGTTGTCTCAAAGTCCCATGAATTTTGAGATCGCTTCATCATTTTTGAATAAATCTAAAATCAGTGGTCCTTGTTGGTCCATGTCAATGAGTTGCGGGTATACTAGGCGTATTTTAGTTGGTTGGTTGTTTGAGACAAAGGATGTTATGGATATCATAAAGAGGGTGTTGTTTTCAAATAGGTTAGCAACATCAAGGGGAAAGTCATCTAAGGTTGTATCACGTGATGTAGGTGACCAAGAGGAAGCCTCAACTCTTTTAGCATAAATACCTTTGCCAATAAGTGTGACCTTGCTAGTAGTACAACCTAACCCAGATTCTTTATTCATTTCTTAGGAACAATGGGTTCTAGTAAACCATTGTCATTCTACCCTAGCTTCTCATTCTTGTTATATCCCATGCTCTGCATTAGTCATAGGCCTTTGTTGCCATCTTCCACGGGAAGAACAAGAATAGGTCATTAATCTTGATAGAGGAGTTTATGTAAGGAAAATCAGATGCAGAAACAATTCTCCTAACGTCAATACCTCAGAGAAGAATGTAGATATACTTTTAATTTTTCAATTACAGTTCAACTAAGATGCACTATGAAGTAAATAACAGAAACATAGTATTTGACAATCACACATGAACACCAGATATACGTGGGAAAACCCTTACGGGAGAAAAACCCACCACACCAAGAGAAGTCACTTTGTATTACAGTAATAAAGATTACATACAAGTTTCAGACTTATCTTTCTGATGTCTCTTTACATCAGCATTCACCATGAACAATCTTGTACAGGAACCTTCAAATTATAGTATGCACAAAATAGAATTCATCCATTGATTCAATCACTCAACAAATCCGTCGATCCAACCAACCATTCACACTCTGCAATCACAGAGTATAACCATGTCGATCCATTTCTATCGAGCTTCCTCACAGAACCGTCACAACAAACTATCTTTCAACTATTCAGATTCGACTTCTCCTATTGGTCCACGAGACTCCACATAGGACGGTCAAATGGTCAATAGAATTCACACTATGTTGGCATCTCAGTGAGACACTAACAATGTCTCGCCGATGCCACATAACCTTCATATCGATATCGCCAAGAGATACCGTTATCACCAAGATGTTTCAACGAGCTTTCATGTGTTACATCTAATCACCAAACAATCGGCGAGACCTATCGCTATTCACCAGGACCTCACGCCGAGTCACCAAAGGTTATACCGAAGTCACATGTTATACCGAGCTCCAAAGAATAGTCAGCAATACATATCGCTATCACCAAGAGGTTTCTCCGAGATCACACATGTCACCCCTAAGTCATTAGCAGTCGCCAAGACAATACTACTTTTGCTAAGATGTTACTCTGAAACCTCCAGCCATATCGGGCGCCAAAGAATAGTCGACAAGACCTATGTCTTTCACCGAGAGGTCTTATTGAAGTTCTCCAAGCTACCTCGAGTCCATCGTTCGCCATGAGTCTTACTGAGAATAGACTTCAACATCGGTGAGACATAAACACATCACCGAGACATAATAATGAAACAACCATTGTTACTCCGATTAACCCAAGTGCATTCCCATCAGCGAGACTTTAATTATTCACTGGGACATCATAGCGAGAACCCTTTAGTTATCCCGAAGACTTCCATACTAAACATACTGTCAGCGAGACTTTAACCCTTTGCTGGTACTTCTCACCAAGCCGCTATAGGCTATCCCGAAGCCCGTGGTCGCCATGAGTCTCCCTGATACATGATTGAATGGCATGTCGGCCAAAGATCTCCCCGAGCGCTAAGAGGTCACACCGAACACTCCTTGTCATAGCGATAGGCTCCAAAGTGTAACTGTTTGATGAGACAAAAACTAGGTCACAGCGACCTGTGCAAAACATGATGTTCCAAACTGCTAGTCAGCCAGACATAAGAGCTGTCACACCGACTTGGCTCCAATGGAGGTTTCAACCTGTGATTATTGAGGCATACTTTTTCAACAATCTCCCACTTGACGAAGATCACACAGGCACCTCCAGAGCACAACAAACAACTTACTAAAAATCATGGGCACTAAGGCCCATTGAACTGACACACCACTTGAACTTGTCTGTGCTCACTGGCTTCGTCAATGAATCTACAACATTCTCTAGAGTATCAACCTTTTCCAAACTAACCTTTCCATCCTCCACCATATCTCGTACAAAGTGATACTGTACGTCAATATGTTTTGTTACGGCATGGAAAGTAGGGTTCTTTGCGGATAGATTGCACTCACGGTATCACATAAAATAGTTATTTCCCACCGCATCAAAACCAATGTTAGAACACAAAGCGTTTCAACCAAAGCGCTTCTTTACAAGCATGAGTATTTGCCATGTATTGACCTACATAGTGGACAAGCTGACTACGACTGTGGCTTGCTCATCCAACTCAACGCACCACCATTCATCATGAAAATGTATCCTTTGGTGGATCTCCTCATCAATGTCCACAGCAATCAAAATCACATATCCATGAATGTTGAGAGTCCTGCAGTGATTCAACCAAATTCCCATGGTAACACAAAGCAAAATGCAGGTGCCGTAGATGTTTAAAACTCTTTTCACAGCAATACTGTATGTGTTCTTCACGGATTAGCCATGTCGACTAAGAACTCCCATTGCTTGGGCAATGTAAATGTATAGACCATACATACGCCAGAACTAAGCTGCACTAGCATAGGTTACCTTGGTCGTAATCCTCCATCTCGGTAGGATGTTTTGAAGTACTCAATAGATAGCTTTGTTCCTACAATTTTGGAACCACTAAATTTGTTTGCAATCATTCATACAAAATATCTCAAACGATCTTGATATACTTACTCTAAGCCCGAGCCATAGTTTTCTATTCTTTACGTCGCGGTTATTTCCATCCCAGATATACCTTTGGCACCAAGATCCTTCATTTTCAAATAGCGGACAAGCGAAGGACTTAAGATCGAAATCGTTAGCTTACTGTGCCTATGAACAACCATCATCAACATAAGAGAGGCAATGGCAAATTGCTTGATCACTTTTTCAACTTTACATAATATACCGCGATGATCATATTTTGATCTCTCACAAATCCCAAAGACAATACAAAAATATCAAATTTTTGGTACCACATTCTAGGTGACTGCTTTAACCTATACAAAGACTTCTTTAATTTGCATACCAGTTTTTCTTTACCTTTCTCAACAAAGTGCCCAGGCTGGGACATATAGATTTCTTCTTCAAGATCACCATGAAGAAATGTTGTCTTCACATCCATCTGTTCGACCTCTAAGTCATATGCTACTGCAAGTGACAAAAGAAATCTAATAGATGTCAGCTTTGCTACAGGAGAAAATATTTCCCCATAATCGATTCCCTCTACTTGGGAATAACCCTTTGCAACCAGTCTTGCCTTGTAATTTTCTACACTGCCATCTAGACCAATCTTTTTCTTAAATACCCATTTGCAGCCCACAAGTTTTCTACCTTTAGACAAGGGCACCAAACTCCAAGTTTCATTTTTCTCTAATGAAGCCATCTCTTTGTTCATGACTTCCAACCAAGAGTCTGAATCAGACATTTTAATTGCCTCTTTTACAGTCCTAGGCTCATCAGTGCTAGAAATCAAAGCATAGGCACAAGTAGAATCAATATATGAGAACCCATACCTATCTGGTTTTTTTTCTTTCATGGGTTGACCTCCTCACTTGCTGAGGTTGAGGTTCTTCTTCTTCAGAACTTTCAGAACTACTTGAGCTCTCCTTAGTTTTAGGTACATTTTGAATTTTCAATTCCTCTTTCTCTTGTGTAGGAGGAATTTCAACTACATCCTTATTGTTTTCAGACTTTGTCTCTGACTGCAAATCCAAGGTAGAAGGTTTCAACTCGTGAAAGATTATTCTTCTGCTATACAAAACCTTCTCCGTATCAGGATTCTAAAGCTTGTATCCCTTTATGACAACACTATAGCCAATAAAAATACATTTTACAACCTTGTTCTCTAATTTAGATCTTTTCACATTTGGCACATATGCATATGCCTCATAGCCAAAGACTCGAATATGTCTAAGAGAGGGCTTCTTACCAGACCACGCTTCCAAAGGTGTTTTCTCAACAAGAGCATAATTTGGAGAACAATTAATTAGGTAACATGCAGTAGATACAGCCTCAGCCCAGAATTTCTCCTCCAAGCCAACACTATTGAGCATACTTCGTGCTCTCTCCATCACTATCCTATTGAACCTTTCTGCAACTCCATTTTGATGTGGAGTATAAGGTGTAGTCTTGTGTCTTTTGATTCCATGGTCTTTACAATATCTTTCAAACTCATTAGAACAAAATTCACCACCATTATTAGTCCTTAAGCATTTTATTTTTCTACCAGTCTGATTTTCAACAAGGTTCTTAAATTTCTTAAATCGACTGAATACTTCTGATTTACTTTTCAAAAAATAAACAAATGCTCTTCTTGAATAATCATCAATGAATGACACATAGTATCTTGACTTAGACAAAGAAGGAATATCCATTGGACCAAATACATCCAAATGAATATAATCTAGCAACCAGAAGACTTATGAGGACTGGAATAAAATGAAACACAGTGTTGCTTTCCATATATACAGTGTTCACAGAATTCAAATTCAAGATTACAATCTTCAAGCCCCTCAACCAGGTTTGTATTCTTCAAGGTTTTTTAACCTTTTTCTCCTATGTGGCCTAACCTATGATGCAAAAGCATAGTCTTCTCTGCAGGAAGTTTTACTTCCATAGAGTTTACATAATTAGGGATATTTCCCTCTTTACCTCCATGAGCAGCTTTCAGTGACTTTCCAGAGACACTGTTACATTGAACAGTATGTGCATCCAGCTTGTACAGGGTACCAATTCGAGCACCTCTAGCCAGCACCATTGAACCTCTAGTCATCTTGCAACCATTTCTAGAGAACGTGACTTGTACTCCAATATCATTCAGCTTACTGACAAAGTAAATTTTGAGCCAGACCTAGTATGTGCATAACATCATTAATTCCCTTTACTCCGCCATCAAGAAATTGTATTTTGACTCTTCCATGGCCAACTATCTCCAAAGTTGAATCACTCGCCAAGTACACATTTCCACCATCGTATTCTTCATACTTTGTGAACCACTCTCTATGAGATGTCATGTGGAAAAATGCTCTAGAATCAATTAGCTAGACATCATCTAATGCCTATGTAGCCAAGGCTGCAATGAAGGCATCGCCATCACTACGAGAAGACTCATTGTCAGAAGAATACTTCTTCTTCTTCTTCTTCTCCTCTTTACAATCCTTTCGGACATGACCAGGTTGCCCACAGTTCCAACATTTCACCTTGGACTTCTTGCCAAGAGATTTTAATCTCCCTTCTGATTTCAATTTGGACTTCTTGTCCTTCTTCTTGCCTTTCTCTTTCGGTCTTCCTCTGATAGTGAGAGTTTCCTTCGCCATCTCAAAATATTTCCTTCTCATCTCTTCTAACAACAAAGAACCAACAACATCTTCTATCTTGAAACTAGATGTTGTACTCCCAATAGCCATCACCAGATGATCCCAAGAGTATGGAAAAGAACACAATAATAGCATACAACGATCCTCTTCATCAATTTTTACACCAGCAGATGTCAATTGAGCAATTACCATATTAAATGTATTCAAATGATCATCCACAGAACCTCCTTCCTGCATTCTCAAAGAATACAACTTCTTCCTCAGGAACAATTTATTCACCAAGGACTTCCCCTGATAAATAAACACCAGTCTTTTCCACAAAGAAGAGGCAGTCTTCTCCTCATGCACATTCAGAAATATTGAGTCTGCCAAATAGAGCCTTATTAGCCCCTTAGACTTTCTATCTGCAAGGTCCCAATCTTCTTGCTTCATGCCTGTAGGTTTAGTTCCAGACACTGCAAGCCACAGATCATGATCAACTAGAAGATCCTCCGTCTTGAGTTTCCACAACTCAAAGTTACTGCCATTGAATTTCTCTATTTCAAACTTTCCAGACGTGCTAGCCATCTCAGACTGTAAACAAAAATAACAAACTCTACAAGACTCTTATTGAACAAAATTTACTCAAAAAACCCAACGTACCCACAAGGATAACACAACTGGCTAGGCTCTAATACCACTTGTAAGGAAAATCAGATGTGGAAACAATTCTCCTAACGTCAATACCTCAAAGAAGAATGTAGATATACTTTTAATTTTTCAATTACAGTTTGTTATCCCAAATTTTTGACTTGTTAAAAATTGGGATAACCATTCAAAATTTTGATAAAATTTGAAAAATTTCTCTTCTAAGGCACATATTACGAGGTGCAAAGATTATAAAATCTCAATTTTAGGTTTATAGTCCTTTGGGTTAGCACTTTTCACTTGTTCTCATTCATTTTCATGAAATTTTGAGTCATTTTTAGTGTGTTTTTGGTCAATTTCGGGTTTTTCTGACTTCACTGCAAGTAGGAGTTTTTGAGTTTGACTGCAAGTCAAGTATAGGAACTTTTTGTGTCTATTGCAAGTCATTTTGTTTTTATTTTCTCATTTTAAGTCTTTTTAGGAACTTTTTGAAGCACTTGCAAGTGTAGGAACTTTTAAAGTTCTTTACATGTTACTTTTTCATTTAAAGCACTTGCAATCACTTATAAAAGTTCCAATTTTTCAATTAAAGTACTTGTAATTTCTCTTAAAAGTTCTGATTTCTATTATTCTGCTTGCAATCACTTCTCAAAAGCCCGATTTTATTAAAAGGCACTTGTCATGACTCCAAAAAGCTGCGATTTCATGAAAATCAACTTGTAAAGTTCTCTCAAAAGCCCGATTTGAGTTTTTAAGCTTGCAATGTCTTCTTAAGAACCCGATTTTTGAAAAGAAAACTTGTAATGGCCTTTTGAAAGCCTGATTTCCCTTGTTGCTGATCTGTTTCTCTTTATTTTTGTTGTTTCTCTTCATTTTAATGTTTTGAAATCTTTTTTTATTAGGGCACCTTTGTGTGAGTTGGAATTTGCATTTCAAAAAACGTTTTTCACTTCCATACACCATTCATTTCTCCTTCCATCTCATATGCCTTTCTTTCATATAAATGTGTTTTTATTTCTAGAATGCCTTCATTTGATAAAAATGTGTTTTCATTTGTCTTGCATTTTAAAAAAAAAAGTTTTTATAAAAAACGTCTTTCCTTTCATGCGCCTTCATCTTCATTGCTAAAAACACGTTTTTATTGTTTTCATTTCATAATGCCTTTCATTGTTTAAAATTCCTTCATTCTCCAAAACGCGTTTTGCTGCTATTAGTTCAAAACGTTATTCACATTCCTTTCTATGTAAAAAACGTGTTTCCATTCTATTTTCTTTCAAAATACCATTTATTCCCATCTTTTCATTCACCCATCATATCCTTTTACCTTTCATTCACGATTCATTTAAGTTCATTCATTCCATTTCCATATCAACTACTTCTCCATAATTCCATTTTCATTTTCTTAAAATGAAGAAAAGAATAAAAATGCCCTAGAAAGCAAATCGGGATTTTTCCAATCAATTGCAAGTAGGGTATTTTTGTATAAAATGCAACTACAAGCTAGCACAAGGAAATAAAATTGCAATGGTTTCCTATTTTTCCTACTTTGCACTTTTACTTGCAATGGCTTCCCAAAACCCCGATTATACATTTCACTTGCAATCAGCCTTCCAAAACCCGAAATTCACTTGTGAGCCCATTTTTGCATCAATTTATCCCTTCCTTTGTCAGTCGTGTTTACACACATGATCTATCAAACCAACAAATCAAGGCATGGGCATTGTTTTATAACAATTTCATCTTGAATAAGGTGTTATGGGTTCTTCATCAGTGAACAAAAGAAGAAGAGATACAACAGTAATTCATGGAGTAGCCTGAAGATCAATAACCCTCATGAAGCCATCTAGGGACAAAGTGAATTAAGCATGGAAAAAGAATGCAATGAAGAGAACTTCCTTCCTAAAGAAATGGTACTATTCCAAGCCTGTGCTGAGGTTGAAGTTCACCAAGGACACAAAGATCATTAAGAATGCAAATTCTCGTTCCAAGTTCGAGATGTCTTCACCAATCCTGAATACTTCAAGTTCTAAAATCTTGAAGCAACATGAAGATCATCGTAGATGAAGGATGATGTAGTTAGAGTCATGTCTTGGACACGTAGAATAATTTCAATTATGCATTTGTAATTTTGTTTTGACAAATTACATGTAAAGTTAGAAATTGTAATGGCAAGTGGCCATGCTACTCGCATTATTGAAGATTGTAATTACATGTAATCAAATTACAAGTCAAGATAAATTAAGATTGCAATTTGGAATAAGTCAATTGCAAGTAATTGGTGGTTGAGAGAATTTCTCAAGTTAGTTGGGATCCTCCCACCTTTTTTTCATGACCTCTCTCCTATAAATACTTGAGGGGGTCCTTTGTAATTTTTATCTTTTTGGCAAGCAAGAAAACTCTATAGAATTTTGTACTCATAAAGACTTTGAGCTTTATAGTTATAAGTTTATCTTTTTCAAATAATATCAAAGAGTTACAGATTTTAGACTTTGTGTTGAAATCCTACTTTGCATCCATTGTGTTCTTATGTCATTTTGGAGCATTACTCTGTGATTATTTGAAGATTGTGGAAGATTGCTAGGGAGAGCTTCAATAAAAATATTTCAGAATTTGTGTTGTAAATGTTGAAAGATTGAATTCATAAGTTAGAAGTTAAGAAGAATTACAAGTCTTTGTGCTCATAACGATTCCCATTCTTAGTAGTTAATAGATACATCATATTCACAAACTTTGTGCTGTCTTATGCCGTATATTATCATTAGAATTATCTTTCAAAAGGGTAGATAGGATTGTAGATTTTCAAGACTTTCCGCTTGAGATGGTTTTCTCGTCCCGAAGGAAGTGACAAAAGTATTTGAGCTTTTAGGAAATTTCATTTCCTTTCTATTGAATTTATTGCAAGCTACTGTTAAAATCTATTTAAAATTCCAAATTACTTTTTCTGTAAAGAGAAAAGAGTTTAATCTTTCCTAAAACAAGAGGAGAGATTATTGTTACACCCATATTTGTTTTTAGTTATTTAGATAGGGGGAGCCTTCCCTTAAATAGGAGAGTTTAACTCACACACTGTGTTGAAATCACCATTTTGCCAAACCTCCTAAGTTTACAAAATATTCAACCAACAATGTTCAACTAAGATGCACTATGAAGTAAATAACAAAAATAGAGTATTTGACAATCCCACATGAACACCAAATATACGTGGGAAAACCCTTATGGGAGAAAAACCCACCACACTAAGAGAAGTCACTTTGTATTACAGTAATAAAGATTACATACAAGTTTCAGACTTATCTTTCTGATGTCTGTTTATAGCAACATTCACCATGAACAATCTTGTACAGGAACCTTCAAATTACAGTATGCACAAAATATAATTCATCCATTGATTTAATCACTCAACAAATCTGTCGATCCAACCAACCATTCACACTCTACAATCACAGAGTATAACCATGTCGATCCATGTCCATCAAGTTTCCTCATAGAACCGTCACAACGAACTATCTTCCAACTGTTCAAATTCGGCTTCTCCTATTGGTCCACGAGACTCCACATAGGATGATCAAACAGTCAATAGAATTCACATTGTGTTGGCATCTCGATGAGACACTAACAGTGTCTCGCTGATGCCACATAACCTTCATATCGATATCGCCAAGAGATACCGTTATCGCCAAGATGTTTCAACGAGCTTTCATGTGTTACATCGAATCACCAAACAGTCAGCGAGACTTATCGCTTTCGTCAGGACCTCATGCCGAGTCACCAAAGGTTATATCGAAGTCACATGTTATACCGAGCTCCAAAGAATAGTCGGCAAGACATATCGCTATCGCCAAGAGGTTTCTCCGAGATCACACATGTCACCCCGAAGTCATCAACAATCACCAAGACAATACCGCTTTTGCTAGGATGTTACTCTGAAACCTCCAGTCATACCAGGCGCCAAAGAATAGTCGACAAGACCTATGTCTTTCACTGAGAGGTCTTATCGAAGTTCTCCAAGCTACCCCGAGTCCACCGTTCGCCATGAGTCTTACCGAGAATAGACTTCAACATCGGCGAGACATAAACACATCTCTGAGACATCATAACGAAACAACCATTGTTACTCCGATGAACCCAAGTGCATTCCCGTCGGTGAGACTTTAACTATTCATTGGGACATCATAGCGAGAACTCTTTAGTTATCCCGAAGAATTTCATACTAAACATACTATCGATGAGACTTTAACCCTTCTTTGGGACTTCTCACCAAGCTGCTATAGGCTATCCCGAAGCCCGTGGTCACCATGAGTCTCCCTGATACACGATTGAATGGCTTGTCAGCCAAAGATCTCCCCGAGTGCTAAGAGGTCACACCGAACACTCCTTGTCACAGCGATAGGCTCCAAAGTGTAACCATTCGGTGAGACAAAAACTAGTTTATAGAGACCTGTGCAAACCATGATGTTCCAAACTGCTAGTCGGCCAGACATAAGAGCTATCACACCGACTTGGCTCCAATGGAGGTTTCAGCCTGTGATGATTGAGGCATAATTTTCCAACAATTTAGAGATATCTTCCTCATTGATATATTCTGGATTCAAATCTTCCCACTTGGTGAAGGTAGTAGCTGCCATTTTGATTGTCTCTGGTTCTTTGGTGCTAGATGTAGGTTTCCCATGAGAGCGAGGAGAAATAGGTAACTCTCCTTAGACAAAGGTTTTTTTCAATAGTTTGTAGTTTCCACAACCATCATCTTGGATTATTGCTTTGACATTGGGTATATTCTACACAATGAGCATTTTTGATGCTGAGGTAGAGGCTAGGGATGATGGGTCAACAAATGAGCTTGATGGTGTAGGTCCTTCATCATTTTTGGGTATTTGTGGGATCTTATAGAACTTGGCCTCAAGAATTTTGCAGTAGTAGAAAGGCTCAAGATCTTCATGGATAGTGATTTCTCTGCCTTCGAAAGGAAACTTCACACACTGATGATAGGTAGAGGTTACAACTTTTAGAACATGAATCCATGGTCGGCCAAGTAGTATGTTATAGGGAAGATATTCAAGATCAAGTACTTGACATGTAGTTTCTATAATAAGAGGTCCCACTTGGATTGGAAGTGCAATGATTCCTTGTGACACCCGTTCTTGATCATCATATGCTTTGATGGTGGTACTTTTTGTCTTCTCAATAGTATCTTCTGAATAGCCTAGATTTTTTTTATCAATTGCAGGGTACAAATGTTCAAACCAACACCTCCATCTACCAAGACTCTTTTGACTTTGTTTTATGAATGACAACCTCAAGGTGTAAAGCACATTTATGAGATGGTTGTGATGGTAGATCTTGCTCGGAGAAGGTAAGAAGTTGGTTGGTGATATTCACTACCATAGCTTGAAACTGATCGGTATCAATGTTCTCAGGAATAGGTGATTCATATAGGGATTTTTCTAGTATTTCCTTGTGTGCAGGGGATAACCTTAAGAGTTCTAAGATTGATATTTTTGTGGGGGTCTATTTAAGCTAATCTAGAAGATTGTACTTGCTAGGATTAGATGTGGGAAAAGTAGGTTGTGTCCTAGATTGAAATGGGACTCCTTGAATAGTTATTTTTCCACATCGTGTGGTGACTCCACATTCTGTACTAGGTCCTTTGATGGTGAAAACAGTGATAACGCTATTGTAGGAGGCAACTACATTGGAATAGGTATGTTACACATTGGTGTAATCCTTAGCTTTTCCATTGTTGTTTGCTTTGTTATGATCTGACATAGGGTTCTTGTATATCTTGAGATCCCGATTCCCAATGGTACCTCAACAAATATGGTATCATTTTCTATGAGATCTTGGATGTTCTTGAGTTTCATGTAGTTTGTTGTTTTATGTCCTTTAATTTTATGAAAGTCACAAAGATCACATTCTTTGTACTAGGATGTATTCTCTTGTGGTTCTTGGTAGTTTTCAAAGTTGAGAAATGTTATCAGACTTGATTCTACCAATTTCTTCATGATTGTGTCAATGGGAAGTGATAACTGTGTGTACTTGCATTTGGGATAGTTATTTCTATTGCTGGTTTTCCTTTGTTGCATGTTGGTGTTACTGATCTGATTGTTTTGTGGTGGTGCTATTTGTTGCATAGTCGACTAGATGTTAGCAACTTGATTGTTGTTGGGTCTAGGAGCACTTAGTATGATCTTAGCATCTACTAAACCATTGTTTGTTATGCTTTTGTTCTTAGCCCATACATGAGGTTTCTCATTTGAACTAGTTGAAGGACGATTGTCTTTGTAAGCCTGGGTATTTCCTTGTGAGATTAAGGATTTTTCAATGTTAAGGGCTCTATGGACCTGTTTTTCATATGATGTGATGCATTGCATTTTCAAGTGGAATGATAAATTTGGATTGAGATTAGCTATGATGATTCCCACTTGTTGTTCATCAGGAAGAGGCCACTTGATTGTACTAGCTCTTTTGTCTCCACCGTTGCAAGAAATTAACGAAGATTTCTCCTTGATTTTGTTTATGAGTGTATAACTCTTCTAGACTGATGTCCATTTCAAGATTGACAGAGAAGTGATTGATGAATTTATCAGTGATTTCTTGAAAAAATTTGATACCAGGAGGCAAATGAGAAAACCAATCCATAGCATGACCTGTTAAACTTTGAGGGAAGAGGCACATTAGATATGAATCATTGTAAGCCACCTCCATGCACATGATGTTAAATTCTTTGATATGGTCCATAGGACTTCCTCTCCCTTTATATTTGTCAAATTTAGGGATTTCAAAACCAAGAGGGAATGGTATCATTACTATGTTTCGATCAAATGGGTAAGGACACAAGTTCTATGTATGAGGTTTCTTTGTCTTGCCCATGTGAAGGTCCTGTATTTCTTGTGAGAGTGTTTTCAATTGTGATGCTAGATCATCTTGCGGGTTAGGTGGAGGAACATATGGTGGGAAAACAGATGAATTATATGGGGTGTATGATAGTGTGAGATTCTATGAAAGTTATGGATATGTTCCTGATGCGTTTGGATTGACAATGTTCAAATGAGGATAATAGGAACCTTATTGCTAGTGTTCGGCGTACTGTTTAGCTAGTAGTGCTTGTTGTTTAGCTTGCTGTTGTTGTTGCACCACTAGGGCTTGTTGTTGGGCCTACTATTGTTGGTGTGCTAATAAAGCTGCTTGTTGTTCTTGATGTTGTTGTGCGACTTGTTGTGTTGCTAATGCTACTTGTTGTGCTTCTTCTTGTTGTTGTGCTAACGCTGCTTGTTGAGCTTGATGTTGTTGTTGTGCTAAGGCTGCTTGTTGTGCTTGATGTTGTTGTTGTGCTAAAGTTGCATGTTGAGCTTGATGTTGTTGTTGTGCTAAGGCTGCTTGTTGAGTTTGATTTTTTTGTTGTGCTAAGGCAACTTGTTGTTCTTGATGTTGTTGTGCTAAGGTTGTTGTTGTGCTTGTTGTTGTTATTGTGCTAAGGCTGCTTGTTGTGCTTGTTGTTGTTGTGCTAAAGCTACTTGCTGTTGTTGTTGTTGTACGACTTGTTGATAGGCTTGTTGTGCTTGCTGTAGAGCTAAGGCATGTGCTTGCAATGTGGGATTAGGTGGTTGTTGAGACATCTGTGAAGGATTGTGGATACTGATGTTTTGAGTAGGTAGCAGATTGCTGGTGAAAGGTGGGGAATTCCCTTGATTTAAAATTCCTTGCAAGATGGTATAATGAGGTGGAGGAATGTATGTCTGAGGTCTTAATTGATTTGGCATAGTAAAGGGGACTGTGGGAAAAGATGATGTTAAATTTTGCAATGGAAATGACACACTAGGACCTTGAGTCCATTGACTGAAAAGATTCCCTTGTCCTATGTTTTGAGGATTGCTTTGTGCAAGAGATGTAAACAAGGGATTTGTGATCAAGGTACTTCCAGGATTGATAAAACTTGTAACTAAGGAATTGTTATGAGGTGGATTGATGGTGGATGATGTGGAAATGGTAGATGGGATGGATGAACCCACCAGAGAGTTGGATAAAGATGTCCCTATTTGTGTTAAGGGTTGGTTCTGTGATATAGTATTGACATGCCATTGTGTGTTATTTTGAGATACTTGGTATGTATCGCTTTGCATGATGGTAGGCACACTTGTGGTACTCATAGGTGTGGATGAAGAAGGTTGTCCCCAAAATATCGAAGTGGTGGTGGAATAATGAAGTTCAAGTGGTATGTGTAGCTATTTTGGAGCTTCAAGAATAGGAGGAGCACCAAAAGTAGGTGTCCAAGCGATGATGGGAGGTGGAGGATTAGTGTCAAGGGTACCCACAAGTGTACTACTTTCAAATGGTGAGGTGTGACCAAAATATTTAGCAAAGCTAGTTGCAAGACTAGGTATGTAAGTTTGATTTAGCCCTAGTGATGGAGTTGTGAAATATTGTGTTAAATTCTAGGCTATAAACGTTGGGGAGATAAGAGCTACATTTTCAAAGGCTTGATGTTCCAAAATTTCCTCCCTAGTAAGCTCAAATGGATTATTCGTGATGTCTTCAATCTCATGTGGTCGTGAGGGAGATGATGGTTGTTGTGATGGGGTAACATGACTTATAAGATCAAATTCTAAACGATTTGGATCACTTGAGGTAAATGTAACTTTGGTTTTCTCCATGATTCTCTTGTGTTGTGATCTTGTCTTTACCATAAATTTTTTGTCACCTATGGGAGAGTTGTGTTGAGTTTTGTAATGTTTGAACTCTCTAGTTGACTCAAATTTAGGTAAAAGGGATGCTCTAAGTCTTTTGGGAGAAATTATGATAATGGGGAGTGAAAAGATGAGTGATGTGGGAAGTGATCTTTGCAAACATTTTGGAACAACACTTTTGACTTGAGTTTGATGTTTTGATGTTGGGATAAAGGATGTTTATGAACTTGAGAATATTTAGGGTAGACCCGTAACCTTGAAGATAAACTAGTTCAAAGATGATAACTAACTTATCTAAGTGTATGGAAAAGGATACATTTCACATACAAAATAGATAAGTTAGCAATTGGTTTGATGTTTAAGTCCCAAAGTATTGGTTTTTTTTTTTGAAATTTTGCAAAGTTGGATGAAGTGAAGGATGAAATTTGATGAAGGGGTGAGTGAAATGTTTGACCCAATGTTGACTTAAAGTGAACCTTTTATTTTGAAAAGACCAAGGTAGTGAGAATGATGCTAGACCTCTAAAATGTTCAAGTCCTAGAAAACTAATGTTGATTTAAATGAGAGGAAAAATGAGAATGTTCAAACCTGTTCAGTCTCTCCTAGCTCGGGCATAAAAGTTTCTCATCAAGGTGTAACGATTGCGGTAAAATATTGAAGCCCACTTTTGACCATACCTTGTTCTATGATTCCTATGTCTGAAATGAAGTGCTAGAGATTTTCCCCTCCAGATTTTGATTGTTCAACGAATCATTTATAGGAGTTTGGTATCATGTAAAAAGATCAAGATTTTGACTCCAAAAGAATGCATATAATTCTGGACTATACCTTAAAGCATGTCTATATAAAAGTTTGCTACCAACCTATCTCTATTTCTATGAACTGCTAAAAGGTGTTTCTTAAGGGCTTTTGGAGTGAGATTCCTAAGTCTAAAATGATGACCTGTAGACCTTGGCTTAGGGATCCTGATTTTACATGAGATCATGTGAAAACAATTCAAGTTTATGGAAGAAAGGAAGATATTTATTGCTACATAGGAGGTGGTATTATGGGCCTTCCAGCCTTAATATCAACTTGTTCCTCTTCTTTGTCTAAAATGGTTGTTGTGTTTCTCCACTGTGTATTTGTTTCCTTGTTTTCAAAAGTGAAGCTTCTCAAACTGCTAATAAGATTGGTTTGTTCACCATTTATGAGTTCAAAGTTTGGCTGAATTATAGCACCTAGAAGATTAGGTTGTTCAACGGGAGCAATCAGTCTCCAAATAGTCATGTGGGGTTCATTTGTCAATTTATCTTTGCTTAAGTGAATTGATTTTACCACAAACACTTGTCTTTATTATGTTTCCAAACTAGATGTTTATGTCAAAAACATCATAACTTTCACAATTTCCATTTCATGAAAATCATGAGGTTAAAGCCATAACTTCCTATGTTGTCTTTGGGAAAATATGGATTTGAGATAAATGTTAAGATATTTAGAAATCACTAAGGATAAATCCTTAGGACAAGCAGTAATATCAAGGCTAACTCAAAAATTCTATATTTGAGCCAAAGTGTTTGAAATTTTGAGGATGATAGTGAATGTTTGTTTTTTGATCATTTTGAAACCAAGCAAAGTGTTAAACTGACTCACAATCATTTACAACCCTAGGATAGAAATGGCCATATTTGTTGAGTCCCCACTAGAATTTCTCCAAACACTAGACAATGCAAATAGTTAGAGATTTGGCAACACTGGCTCCCCTCCACGACACACACTTCTCAAGACCACCAAATCTCAAAATCCTTAAAATCCTAGAGATTAAAAGGAATTTTTCTATTTCTACAATTGAATATTACAAATGTGGGGTGGCTTCAAAATGACTGTTCTTGCACCAACAAATATTTTAGGATTTTGGCTTGTTAAACAAATGGGTTGTAGTAAGGGTAATCAAGGACATGGCACCTTGCGACGTCCAACAAGCCACTAAAGGATTTAATCAATCCTACTAGGGGCTCTTATAATTTTTCATAGTACCCCATTACGAAAGACACATGCGACTAAGGCCTACATACCATGAGGACTTGACAGTTTAGTCTTATCCATTTATATACCGAGCCCAGTGAAAAACCGGTTGGAGTCACCTTCAAATTGGTCTTAAGAAGGTCCATCTAAAGGTAACAAAAGTGAGGGAGTACACTTGTAGTTCGACTGCCTAGTTCACGTAAAGTGCAAGGAGGGAACACACACAATGTCTCTTTCTCACACTAGCATGATTGTTCAATTTTAAGCCCAATTGAAAGATGTGGGTGATCTTGCAAAGTGCTAGAGAATGTTTATGTTTCTCAAGATTCCCAAATGGCGTGAGAGAATTGCATACGCATCCACTAACAACATTCAAAATCACAAAACATAGCAAACAATTGTAAATTTTAACCCTTCAAAGCAATGATGAGTTTATTTTAAGCACCAATTGAAAGATGAAGTTTGCCTTGTTCAATTTTAAACCCAAAGTAAAATGATGATGTGAGGGTTCAATTTTATCCAACTTTGAGCGTTCATTTTAAACCTAATTGAACTCTAGAGTGTTTCCTAAAGCAAAAAGTAGAAAGCATGAAATTGGGTTATAATTGCCCCAAAGCGTCGAACACTTGTTACAATTATAGAATTTGAGATAGAAGAGACTTTCTTCACTTTTTCTCCATGTCTTTAAAACCTACAAAACCTTGTTAGCCTAATAACCAAAACACAGTCAGACATGCATCAATGGTTAGATAAATCAAAGAAATTAAGTCACATGTTGAAAAAACTAATATAAAATTTCTTACCTTGGTAGGGCGTCGCTAAAAACGATAGTGTCACAATTTGAAGTTTGAGTGTTGCTCTGGTGAAAATGGGTGTCGCTCTGCAACAGGAATAGTGAGCACGATAGCATCGGTATTTTTCTCGGCATTGCTACTAATGGTAGCATCGTAGTTTGGAATTTGAAAGTGTCAGACTGGTGAATTTGAGCGTTGCTGTTTAAAATTATTGATACCTCCAAATTAAATATGTGTTGCCATATTTAAATTAGCATCAGTAGATTAATTCAGTGTCAAGATTCTTAATTGTGTGGGCGTCGCTATATGGCGACACTATTGAAATAGCGTTGCTATTTGAAGTTTGGGCATCACTAGGTCCTGCAAAACAACATAAAATGAAATTCGAGCTAAAAATGGTTAGATTATTAGTTTTCCCTCCTTCTAGTGCCAGAATGTGATTGAAAATATTAGTATTGGCTGAATTACGCTTGATCCATGAAGAATAAAAACATAATGGAGTCACTAATACTTGAATCTCAACAAGATCATTCAAATGAAATTGAAACTAAACATTTATCAAAACCTAACATACTAAATTATGAAAGTTTTTAAAACATCTACTCTAATCCATCTGAAACTTATCCTGTTGTGGAATTGGTGTCGTGTTGATGTGGAACAATGACCCTTTCCCAATCCCGTGATCAATGAGCCTATTTCAGTCGATTCTATGGAAAAGAATCAATGAAAGTATTGTGATTGATGTATGAAAACCTAGTTTATGCTAAGAATGAACATGATGCAAGCTAAGTTACCATGATTTTATGCTAGAAATGCACTGATTATGCTATTTCTAAGCTAATATAAGCTAAAGCTATGCTAAAATATGAAAACCCTAATTCATATACAAACTAAGATGGATGCATGGAAGCCATTAATGATTGCTCTAAGCTATTATGCAATTAAAATTAATTAAAATGAGCTAAAAAGTGAGTAAATATGAGATTATGGATGCAAGTGAATTGAACAACATAAGTTTGCAATTGAAAGATGGATCCATTTCTCCAAATAGTGACCTATTTATAGGAGAGCAAATGAGGAATGAAGGGTGGAGATCAAAAAGTTTAATTAATGATCCAAGATGAAGGGGATGAGAGGCATGGATCATGGATTCTCATCAATGAATGAGAATGCATGATGGGATTTAATCGAGGGCTCACACTTACTTGAAACAAACACACCTTTGACCTGCTCACATAGGTCAAAGGTAACTTGTTCAAAAGGTTAAAGGTTTAGCTTGTTCAAGAAGCCAAGTGAGATGATTGGAGAAGAGAGAATATTCCTTTGGGTGAGGAAAAAAGGTAATTTATAAATTAAAACAAAGTTTTAATTGTGCAAAAAGGGGATAAGGAATATTTCCTTTTCTTAGAGGAAAGTTAGTTCAATTGCTAATTAAACAATATTTAATTATGCAATTAGGGGATTAGAAGAATTAAAGAGATATTCATTAAATTAATTAATTTAATGAATGGGGGAAAGGTGAAATGATATTTAATTAAATAACTTAGGGTTATTTAATTAAATAAGATGACTTAAGGAATTAAATTAAATGTTTTGATTTATTTAATTTAATTAGATGAAGTGTTAGTGCGAAAAGAGATGAATTACCCCGATTAAATTAATTAGGCCAATAGATGAAAATGATGCAATTAATTAATTAGCTAGGCTAATTAAATCAATTAAGAGAAAAGAGGATGGGTTAAAGAGGAAATGATGTTAGTAAATCTATTTTAAGTGTATGATATTGATTAGGACATTTTTTAGTGTCTACAGATGCAAATAAATAGACAGATGAGCAACTGCCTCTTCGTTGTCCATAACCAACTAGAATTTAAAAGGAAACAAATAAAATAAAAGCAGCTGAGCCGTCATGATGGCGTCACTTCGTTTCCAGCTTCCGAAGTCACCACGGGTCTTTTTTGAAAGGATTGAAAAGTATTGAGGATGTGTAACATTTCTTTATGCTGAGGAATGGTCACATTTGTCATTCTAACCCTCCATGACAATTGATTATCTTCAA